>JAVDBV010070721.1:0-10511 GCA_032619315.1 Piper longum
ACCAACCTAGGTTGGAAGAATTGATGAATAAAGTTGAATTTTTTCTTTATGTTATTTGAGTTATAAGTGTGACTATGGGAAATGGTTTGGAGGCTGTAAAACTTTGCATTTGCGTAATTAGTTTATCTTATATTATTGTTGCATATTATATTTAATATAACATGATTTATTTTATAATTAATAAATTCTTAGAGATATTTGAATTTCATGTTTAATCATTTTCATTACATTATACCTTAGCATTTTTATTTTTATATCCTTCATATTTTTTGGCAACCCCTGACCGGCAAAGGCAGGTCGTTATAAATCCTGACCGAGATTTGCTAATGAATAGCCTCACCCTCACTGGAAAACCACCCAAAAGTGGCCCACAAGAGAAGCATAGCAACATAACACTGCCATCTTTCCAGCCTCCTTCCGACCGACCGAAGCTACTGCAGGACAAGAAACCGCCGTCAACAAGTCTTCCTTGTCTTTGGATACAAATCCAAATCAAGCCCCACATTCGTTTGTCATTGTCACTCGAAAACGGCAATAAAGCCTAGCCAAAGAAGCACCACTCCCATAGACCGGACGTGCCATCGGCCACCGGACCATCGCCAAACCAGTCATAGATCCAAGTTCTACTGATATGAGCGGTCACCACTTTCTGCCATTGCCTAGAATGCTGTTGCCGGAGCCTCAAACCCACCATTGCATAGCCATCACAGTCAGGTACATCATGCTCATTTACTATTGATCGCGTCCACTTGTTCTCCCAAATCTGCGACTTGCTCCGCTGCCTCATAGTTGATCGCAATCGTGACCAGACCCGGATCTGCAACATGTCCATATACCGGTCTGCAACCTGGATTTTGATCTAGCACAACGTTCACCACTTGTAGCCCAGCACACCTAGAAATCTCCAGATGCTGGTTTGGTCTAGCATTTATTATGCCCTGAACCAACCGAAAACAGTCCGGTTGAGTCTATTATCATTTCGAAAATAATTTGAAGGCCTTCTAGACCACAAATCGAGGCAAAACTTGTTACTCCACCATTTTTTGAATGCTCTGAGCATAGTGGTATGGTTATTTTTGAAGATTTAAAGACCAGAAAGGGACAAACCAAGATATTGGCGTCAAAGATCTCAAAGACAAATTTATTTAAAGATGACAAAATTTATTATTTTGTATAAAGTATTAAAATCAAGGAAAAAAGTGAATTCATAATTATCAAGCCACCATGGACTAACTTAGGGATTCGAATTGAACCCTAAGTAACCATGCAAAAAATCTTGGGTATTATTCCTCGCACTCGGCATTTTATTTTTTAGTTCGTGCTATTTCTTTGCGTGGCAAGGGTGCCTTTGGTCTCACCAAACCCACTCGTTCAACCTGAAGTGAAAACTAATTACATGGGTGAAAATCCCATGCCATACATATTTTGTCGACTCCACTAGGGATAAGCTAGAAGGTAGCAGTATTGTTTGATGAAGTTTGTTCAACTAAGAAGAATGGCGTCAGAGACAAGAGATGCGGTGTGACAAGGAAGTGGTATTGAAGATGATCCATCCACATCAACTCAAGGACGGGAAGGCTAATTTGAAACAAACATTGAAACAAGCCAGCACATAGCGGGATATATGTGTAAAAGAATCCAACAGCTTGAAGTGGCATTAAACAAGGGAAATGAAAGAGGAATTAGTACAAACAAAAACATGGTGATACAAGAAGAAGACAAAAAAAGTTCAAGAAGCAATGAAGAGATGAACCATCCATCAGAAGCCAGACAAGTACTTTTGATGCCAATAAATCAGCTAAGTGGATGCAACAAATCAAGGAAATGATATAACAAATGCTCGCCCCGATTCAATGGGCTAGTGCTACAACTGGGAGCTCCCCGAGACGAGAAGACAACCATCCAACGCAAACCAACCTCAGGAGCATCGATAGATGTCTTCAATCTACGTAAATCATATTATATCAACCTCACTCCTAGCTACAAAAATAATTGCCACATCATCGAGGGATTAAGCCAATATCCCTCACAAAATTAACAATTTTCCTCTAATTTTAGGTACTAAGTCCATTTTCCAAGTATATGCATCATCAACTTCACCACCCGAATAGATTTGGCGCAACACTTCCAAGTGTCACAATCAAGTAGGAGCGAGAACAATCCACTTCCTTACTCAACATGACTTCCACAACCACCATTCTACTAGCCGCCATAACCGTACTAGAGTTATGACCCTACATGCTCCCAACAACCATCTTCCATGATGTTCCCACCATCAACCACAACCATGGCGCTTATCCCAACAGTACCATCAGCAATGCCAACAAGACAAATACCAACTCCTGTTACAATTTTTCAAGCAATCCAGCCAAAAGACCAACTACCAACCATGCCATTAGTTCCAAGGCCAGAATCCAACTATGAAGAGTTGAAAGCCGAAATAGATGCACAATCTACACTTATCATTGCATTGATTGGAAATAAAGACAAAGAATCAATCGAATCAAAATGTACCTTCGTCCCTTGGCTGATGACGTCTACTATGAGGTGTTACCTGAAAAGTACAGGTGCGCAATCTTCATGAAGTTTGATGGAGATGGCAATGGAGATTACATCACAATCTTTGAGATCGAGTGCGGAGCGATCTTGACAAATGAAAATCTAAAGTTGCAACAATTCCCGGTGTCTCTTAGCAGCAGTGCACTAAGATGGTTCAACAACCACCCACCTAAATCGATCACTTCATGGGACGAACTTGCCAAGCAATTTAAAACCAATTTTCAGTCAATGGAGATTCTAATAAAGATCGAGCACTTAAGACAATGTTGAAGAGATCCAGGTGAAGAATTTGCTACATATGTGAAAAGATTTAGAAGCCTCCATCTAAGATGCAGGCTATAAACATCAAGGAGCTTGTGAAGATTTATGCAATAAATGATGTATCAGTAGCATGGTTCTGAAGTGGTACACAATGCAATACATTTGAAAAACTCTTTGATAGAATGCTGATATATGAAAACTCAATAAAATTTCTGCTTCAACAAAGAATGAAGGAGTCTCAAGTAATGCAGTCACTAAGGTTAGTCACATGGATTATGAATCGCAAATGAAAATGAAGAATGAAAGTCCAAGATACGCACCCCAAGAGTATCGACAACAACATGAATGGAGGAATACTGAAGAATACATTTCAACATTGGAGATTCTGAGAGGTGGTTTGACATGTTGAAGACCAAGGGAAGATCACACTATGGACAATGAAGAATCCACCGAAACCAAAGGACGAAAAGAAGGAAATTTTTTTGTCAATTTCACTAGAGGCTAAGTCATCTGACAGGGAAATATCGAGACGTGATGGAGAAGATCCAAGAATTGCTTAACAAAGGCGAGATTAATTACAAAGCTCTAGTTGCTAATGTGATAATAGTGAGCAACTCATCTTCACTAATGAAGTCTCAACAGAGAAAGGAGAAACTATATGAAGAAAGGAAAAATGAAGAAATGGAAGTACAAATGGTTAAGGTCAAAGACATGGAGGTGCCACTTGCTTTTACCGAAGGAGTGATGAAAGTATGCTCTACACCTCTACCGATTCAAAAGTTTGATGCTCAAGCTAATCAAAGGGCAAGACTTTGCAAAGGAAAGGAGCTCGATAAAGAAAAGATGGAAGGCCAACTTATTACCAAACAACTTCAACTCTAGAGGAAATCAATTCGAAGAATTCAAGACAATATCTAAAAACAAGACTTCATCTGATATGCAGCTTTGGCGGAAAGATAGTAATCCAAGGAAGGAAGTGACATTATATTGGAGGAGACACAAGACTTGTTGCAATTAATCATGATAGTTCTTATTTAGATCTTGTCATCTGAATGTCAAGCATATTTTGTATTAGTGGTCCTTTATAATTAAATGCCAATTACCTCATGAAAGTTTGAAGTATTTGATCACAATCACTATTGATAAAGACCTAGCAAATGCACTCAAGGAGCAGGAATGTTTTAGTGCAAGAACAAGATCAACTCTTCGCTTGCACTTCTTTGTATTACTAAAGAAATCAAGATTGTTATCAAACTCAACATTGGGAAAGATGTTGGACGTTTTGATCAAGATCAATGTCATTGAAATTGATGTAACAAGAAGCTCAACAAATAGAGGAGGTATAACAAAAGATCATGGTCACCTCTAGACTATAGAAGGAAAAGAAGACACATTATGAACTTTTCCTCAGAGAAACTTGATGCCCTGAAGAAGAAGCCACAGATGAGAGTAGGAGTCAAATCTATCAATTTCCCATTGTCACTCAAATCTACAAAATAGAAGAAAAGAAGTTTGGATTTAGAGACCACGGTTGTTGAGTAAAGAAGTCACTCCTCAAGATCAAAATGATAGTCACTTACCACACAATGATCCAGGAGGGTCATGCTATACTATCTTGTCAAAAAAAGAAAAAATGAAAAAAAAGAGCTGAAAAAATAAAAAAATAATGAAAAAATGCAACTTATACTCTGCCAATTATTCTTTCAAACTTATAAAAAATCAATGATGGAGAAGAAAGAAGCAAGAAAAGGAAGGGAAGGGGAGGCGTCTCTCGTGGTAGATCCATCTTCGATGACTCCCAAGACAATGGGCATGGAGCTTGGAGTGCCCCCGACACAACATAGTTGAGAGCCACTGCTAGAGAAGCTCGCCATCATAGGAAAAGCTTAAAAAAGTTGCGGGCCGAAGCTGTGAAGCGCCATCAAATAGCTATATTTCCGGCCTCTGTCCAGTCAATCCAAGCCATCACCAACCATGAAACAACCTTCACCGGATGCTCCTCACATCTAGGAGCAGAACCCATCTGAGAGACATCGTCATAAGAGCCTATCGTCGCACGGAAATCGCCCAAAAGACTGTCATTGGGGCAACAAAACAAAAAAGTGCACAGAAAGCCGCTAACTTTCGGACCTCTGTTTGGCCAGCCCAGGTCGCCGTTGGCCATGTAACCAATTCAACTAGGCTCCCCTAAACACTAAGAACAAATCTCGATCGATATCCACTATTGATGAGACTCCCCCTCACTGTAAAACCGCCCAAAAATGGCCCACCAAAGAAGTATAGCAACAGATCACTGCCAACTTTCTAACCTTCGTCCAGCCGACCAGAGCTACAGAAAGAAAAGAAGTTAATGCAACAAGTCTCCCTTGTCACCGGATACAAACCCAAATCAAGCCCGTCCGCATTCGACCGTCACCGTCACCGAAAAACAACAATAAAGCCCAGCCAAAGAATAGTTCTGCAGGAACTTTTTGGCGCCACTACCGCAAATCGGACGCACCACCAGCAATCGGATCATCACCAAACCACTCATAGATTCAAGCTCTACTAACATGGGCGGTCACCACTCGCCGCCATCACTAGAGCCTCAAACTCACCATTGCACTACTGCCGCAACCGCGTGCATCAGGCATGTTTACTGTTGATTGCGTCCACTTGTTTTGCCGAATCTGTGACCAGCTCCGCCGCCACGTGGTTGACCTCGATCATGACCATACCCGGATCTGCGACCCTCTCCGCATACCAATCCATGACCTGGATTTTGAATTGGTGCAACGTTATCCACGTGCAGCCCGATACACCTAGAAATCTTCGGAAGTCTACTCCCACCAGCCGGTCTAGTCTAGCATTTATTTTGCCCTAAACCAACACAAAATAGTTTGGTTCTATCTATTATCATTCCAAAAATAATTTCAAGGCCTTCGACGCCTCGGATCGAGGCAAAAATTGCTACCCACAATTTTTTAACATTTTGGATATAGTGGTGGGTTTATTTTTAAGATTTGAAGACCAGAAAACGACAAACAAGGGTATTGAAGTCGAAGATCTCAAAGGTGAATTTATTTAAAGGGAGCAAATTTTAATATTTTGTGTAAAGTGTAAAAATTTAAAAAATAGTGAATTCGTGGTTATCAAGTCACCATGGACTAACTTAGAGATTTGAATTGAACCTTAAGGAACTACGTAAAAAATCTTAGGTGATATTGCTTGCACTCGACATTTTATTTCCTAACTCGCATAATTTCTTTGTGCGGAAATGGGGCCTTTGGTCCTATCAAACTCACTCATTTAACCCGAAGAGAAGACTAATCACAAGCCGGAAAATCCCACGCCCAACATTATGTCATGAAGCCCTTATAACATAATTGTAATAGTATTTAGACCAATATTATAATGATAATACATAAATAATATAATTTATTATTAACTAATTTTATAATAATTTAATAATGACCAAACAAAAGCATATCCATAAGAAATAGAAATAATTCACCTTTATCACATTCTTAGAACCTTATTTCTAATTTTAAGGAAGCATTTGGATATGTTTAATATGTGTTTTAATAAGCAATTACAAGTTCTAAGCAGTTTGGTCTGATCCAAGCCATGATGAGCCAGGGTTTGTTGCAATAAAATTTAATTTTATATAAAACCTTTAGAAAATCCATCATAGAATTATTTTAGTAGTTGCATTTATTGAAAAAAATTTGTTCTCAATGTTTGAAGAAAATAGAAAAGATCAACCCTTTTTATTTTGTAAAGTGGAGTTTTGAACGATATTTCTACCTCTTTACATTTTGCCAATATTTTTTGCCATATATATTTTTAACTGTTGTTACAATTCTATATTTTTTCCCACAAATAAAGTAAAAGAACAAAGCAGCCAAACACTCTATTTGATATATAGATGCGTATACAAGGGCTGTAAATTGTAGGAAAACTATATCATACAGAGATCATACACAACCGATATACATACGTGAACAACATTGAATGAACGTATCCGGCGTCCAACAGGCTCAACGCCGACCCCTCACACAGCAAATTCACCTTGTTCCCCCCAACGGCTGTGGTTTAGCCCGTCGCGATGTGCACAGCAGGCGGTGTGTCGGGGTCCCCGACGTTTACGAAGGGGACGTCTCAGTAGGAGGCGAGACTACATGGACGTCGTCAAAATGAACAGGTTATGTGGCACAAGAACAATAAGCACATAAGAGAGACTACCCACGTACTTGTGGTTTAACGGCTACTTCTGTCTGGTTGAGCAACAAATTCGGACGGACAATGGTTGAGATCAACACCCATTTGGTATATATTTATCCGTAGCATATTGAAAGATGCTATATAGATTTGTGAGTACGAATTTGGAAAGGAAAAGTGACGTCTATTGGGCTTCCTAACAATAAGATTTTGCAGGATAGTGAGCATCGAAGGTATTTGATAGTTGGAACAGAGAAAAATCTTGGGTATCGATGCCTGCCAGAGCTAATACCACTGCATCGTTCTTGGTCTCCATTACCATCCTCTTCCCAATTTTGTGTCAAAGTAGAAGGGGGCTACTTAGTTAGTATATCTATGCATGTCTTCGTGTTTATTACATAGTTTGGTGTTTCAATTGTTTTTAAATAGGAAAAACGATTTCGGGTAATATTGAATGCAGGTGAAGAATTGAACATGAATGAGGTTGTGGAGGGAGACTCACCCTGCCGATGGCCTTGGCCATCGGATTTGTGTGCGACTTCTATAGAATGCAATACCATCTGCCTGAAAGGCATGAAGCCGAGCTATGGCGGACTATGCATAGCTAATGGCCCGACAAGTAGAGAACCCCGTTGCTGCTGCGTTGATTGAAATCACCCGGAGGTCATATAAAGTTAAGAACAACAATCTGCCAATTTTTGTATTCTTCAGAAATTGCGCTTGTGATTTGTAGTTTATGAAGCAGCTAATTATAAAGTGTTCCTAGCAATACAAGCAAAAAAAAAACGTTCATGCCAGGATCGGTCCGTATCAAAAGTTGTAAATGCCATCAAAAGCAGTGCTTAGAATTAAGATGACATTTACAGACGAATCGAATAAAAATAGAGATGTTATATCATGCTCATCGCTCATCACTCATCACCATTGATCGATTGAACAACTCGTTATATCAATACAAAACCGGAACTTGTTCAAAGAAATCAAGCTAACGGGCAAAGTTTTTTCTCTATGTTTTAGCCATTGACACAACATATATGTTTCTCCAAAGCCAAAAGATGTTTCATTTTATCTGCCACAAAACTCGTTCCAAAAAAAAAAACAAGCACACAATAGTAAGATGAGCTTTTAGCTTCTACCATATGTATATCTCAGACACCCTCTCGCTCTAAGCCTTGTCCGGCCCAAACTCGTGGGCTTGGAGAGGGTAGGCGTTCATGGACGGGCCCTCGTCGTGATGCTTCTCCCACGTGTTTGGTTGTCCCTCTCCCATAAATGCATGAAACGGTAACCCTTTGGGCAAAAATCAAAGTTTTTTTAGAAAACACATTTTACATCGTGTAATGAGAATAAAAACAACCGGTCGCTTTTCTTCTTTGGTGTGGAGTGGGCGAAGGGGGAAATTACGTAGATCGAAGAAAGATGAATATTTTGTTAAGATTCACTTATGATCGACAATGATAACTTCATCAAGTTCTTAATCGGTGATATTTTTTCTTTATTTTATTTTTTTGTAATTAATACTAATTATGTAAAGATTACAATAAATTCGCATTGGGGGAGTTTGTTCTCCCGTATATATATATTTTTTATCAAGTTATTATATAGTGAATTTGATCCGGCCATTTGCCCCCGTTGTTTTTCCCCAAATTTGGGGTTTTCCATGTAAAATCGGTATTGTACATGTTAGTTGGCATTCCTTTTCAGATAAAATTGGTATGTATATTTTGATTGGTACTTCTCATTTATTATATGTTGAAATGGAGATTTAGGTGTTTCGTTAATCCTAACAAGTGGTATGAGAGCCCACTCACTTGGTCGTAGCCAATTTTGGGTTGTGGATATTTTATACCCACTAGGTGTTCGACGAAATTTCTAAGAGCTTAGTTGGTATATTTTTTATTTATATTTCAACAAGATGACTGATGTGAAGCATGTTAAAATGATATCTCTTAAGGGGCCAAGTAACTAACACTTTTACAAAGGAAAAATGATTGATCATTTATATTCTAACGATTTATATAAACCTATCACTCATCAAAAACTAGCAGAGGTGACTGATAAAGATTTGAATAAGTTCGATACGAAAGCTATGACCCGTTTGAGATAATGGGTAAATGAAGTTTTGTATCATCATGTTTCTCAATTGACATCTTCAAAAGCTATATTGGATAAATTCCAAGAAGTTTATTAGAGGATTACTGATCCCTTTTGATAAGGAAATTAGTGAACTTGAAGTATAATGATGGAAGTGATACAATTGAGCATCTTAATGAGATGAAGAGTATTATTACTCAACTTAGAAGTATAAAGATGACTTTAGACGAAGAATAACAAACTATCTTGCTCCTCAACACAGTGCCAGAGACCTGGGAAACATTGGTGATCTCTTTCAGTAATGCTACTCCGGATAGAAAACTCATAATTAACATAGAAACAAGTAGTTTACTAAATGTGGAGGTAAGAAGAAAATCTCTACCAACTTCAGAGTCTCATCTATTATTGTTAGAAGAAGAAAGAGGTATATCAAGAAATAGAGGCACAAACAGAAGGGAAAAGAGTCGATGAAGGTCTAAATCCAGAAAGAACTTAAAGTGTTATTAATGTGACAAAACAGGGCATATCAAAAAAGATTGTTGGAAGCTCAAGAAAAACTTGAAAAATAAGGACAACAAGGATTAAGGAGAAAAGAATACTAATATTGTACATGATGACTTAGTGATTCTTTCTGATTGTGATGTTTGTTGGGTAGGTGGCTCGAGAATCATACCATGCAACTTCAAACAAAAATTTCTTTACTACCTATAAACCTTCAGATTTGGGTATAGTGAAGATGAGAAATAGTGACACTTCGAAAATTGTGAGACTTAGAAATGTGCATATAGTAACAAACATGGGTTATAAATTGTGCTTAAAAATATCAGATAATTCTAGATTTAAGGATGAGTTTGTTTGTAAAACCCCATTTTTGGGTCAGGGTTTTACCCGATTTAAGTTTTCCCTATTTGGGTCAGTATCGAGTTGGTTCGAGTGAGATCGGGCCAAATTAGTTTCAGATTATGATTATGGGCCAAGATGGCCATATGAGCATGTTATATTGGCTGATTATGCCAGACATGCAGATTATAAGATCACGAGTTATCAGTGTATACTTAGGTATACGGATTTGTTTGTATATGCTAGCTAAGATTTTAGGCCTAGATTTAGGCCGTTACGACGTTTAGTATCCGTTTGGGATTTTATGGGTACATCATTTGCATGCATCATAGGAATTTTAGATCACTCGGTTTATGCCCCTATGGGCCCAGTTTGCTTAAGTTCAGTATTCGAGGCCCATTTAGCCTTATTACTTAGATTCTCTCCTATAGAGTCAATTTCAGGACTCGAGTCACTTTCGAGTTCGGACGGTCTCGATCCGAACTTGCCGCCATATCTATAGTGCGTGTACCCATATATGGGCCCCACTAGTTCACGAGCTGTCGAGCGTCCAGATC
>JAVDBV010070722.1:0-11203 GCA_032619315.1 Piper longum
ATGATGCACTTTTATAGGACACGCATTGATACACAATTGAAGAGACTATTTAGTTACATTTAGTTGATCATCATTTTTACATAAGATAGTTTCAAAACTCTTGTTAACATAAAAAACTCTTCGAGTTGACTCCACTTGATGACTTTGAAAGGCAATCTCTCTTGATTGCCTCCTTGAGCCAATTAAACAAGCATATTAAAATATTTTATTTTTCTATTAATTTAATTAAATCAGGACTTTGAAGTAATATAAATTATATATTTATCAATTCTAAGTGTTAAAGGGGACAATCTATATTAATTTTGTATATTATTTCTTATGGGATTAAAATTATATAAATGACTCTAAGTTGACTATGCTTCACAATTTAATGATCAAAGTCTGAATCCCAAGGTTCTAAACAAAAGGCATAATTCATAATTCATAATTTATAATTCATAAATGCAATTAGTATCTTGGCTAAAATTTTTTCTTATTCATGAACTCATGATAGGTATCAAATCTAAACAAAAAATGAGATATAATAAGAGTTTGATTGACAATAGAGGTTTTGGAGTGACATTAGAAAACTAGGTGAAAGAAACCATATTGGTAGTACAAGAACAACTTGAAGCATCACATTTGGGCTTTGTTGACTATGACAAGTTTGTACAAGGCACCCACAAGTTTGTACAAAGCACACATCTTAATTTGTCGATTGGCTTGTACGAAACTTGTAACATGCTATTTTTTTTGGTTTGATGATGGATCGAACTACAATATTATAATTCAGAAAGCTATTCATTGGATTACTCTCATACAAATCTTATAGAAGCATCTCTCAACCCTCAAGAAAGCTTAAGATGCTAACCTGCCTGAGACTTTCATACAATGCATGCCAATTATTCTATCATATGAAGACTTTTACACTTAAGGCTCAAAACCTGAGCACTCTGAGTTATGGGAGAGGGGGTACCTTTCCAGGAATTGAGAGGGTGACTTTTCATAATGCAGATGACTTTGAACTACACAAAGGAAAAACCCAAATGCAGCTAGGAGGTTGAGCTTTGATAATGTGGATGAATGATCCGGGCAACACCGGGGGCAAAATTACTTGTTCCACATATCCGCAACTAGGAATTTAAAACACAGAAATATTCTTTAGGTGCTAAGGCATCATACCCTAACACCAAGTTTTTATATGGATCTTCATGAGGTATGAACCATAAGCTCCTCCATTCACGTTACTTCAATACACACATAGCTGTAACTAAATACGTTTAATGTACCTTAATTACTCCAACATCAGTTAGAGGACTCTCTAGCTTAAGCAAACCTTGAAGAAGGTCATTAGTAGATAGCTCAGAGTTAACCTTGCACAAAAAGTTAGTTAAATAAAATCACATTGAATAACACTCAACACATCATGCCAAGCAAGGTCTCATTCAACACTTGATCTTATTATGCATCATAGGTTTTAAACCCATTTATGGGATCATATTATATTGAATTGCATCACAAAATACATAACATTTTATAATAAAACACAATAATCTGTACGCTCTCCATGAGCCACCTGATCATTCTGCAATTGCCGGCCACTACTAACTGAAGTTTACCTACATATAGGTTGATTACTAGTAACTAATGATAACACCAAAACAGGTAGATGGGTACTCTAACACCCACGAAGGTAGTCTCAAACATAAAGCATAGGCCAGAGGCACTCGACGGACACATGACATAATCATACATTTAGTGCTGAAACCCTCAACGACACCATGTGTAGCCAGGACCACTTAACGGAACATACAACGTGTCACAATCTTACACATGCTCCTGAATCTAGTTAATCTAGTTGATGGTAACATGCCTGCATCATACCTCACTGCTAGCAGGATCATACAAAGAAGCAAACACAAGAAAATCCGTCGCAAAATACATATACATATAGGGGCTTGGGTAGGGGCTTATATCATTCATATTTTTGGGGATCTCGAGTTTGAAAACCATCAAGAGATCTCAACCTTGAAGTTTTGTTAAACTATGGAAAAGAATTATTTGTACGGGCCAAAGTTAGTGGGATCCATTAAAACACCATTAATTCCATCCCACGATCGTAAAGAAAAGCTACGATAGAGCCAAACAAAGAGTCAAGTAGAGGGAGTCCTACAGACCTGGATGAGTTGAGCTCCTTATCGTAAGTCGGAGAGCTCACTCCGCGTATCCTAACAAGTGAAAAGGAAACCCTAATCACTCACCGACCAACACGACATGCAACATGAGGCGAAGCCTCCACTTATGTTAAACACACAAATAAGCTTAATTAACTTAATTATTTTACTCAATTACTTGTTAAACCTCATTAGGTAACCTTAATTAAGTTTTTTGGGTAGCAAGTATGCTTAGTGGGAAATGACCAATACTTAGGGTTTCATTGTCAAACTTAACCGAACATTTTTTCAAATAGGCCGAACAATTTCCAAATGGGCTAAAATTTAAACCAGTAGGCCCTAATACTCTTAAGGGTTGGGTAATAATTTACCAAGGGTTTCATGGGACAATATTTAAAACAAGGCCCACTAAAATTGAGGTAAGGTGATGGGAACAGTGTTTCTGGGTTGCACACTAATTTTACTATGTCTCGTCCATGGATTTGGAGATTTCATATGAGCTGGGTAAATTATGAGGGTTAGCCAAAACCGTGGGCTTGAATCATGTATTATCTTAAGTCCAAAATCTATGTATTTTAGCTTAAATGGACTCGAGAGCAGAAAGGATTGGCTAGGTCATTTCTAGACCTAGCTAGACATATCAGGCTTGGGAAAATCATAACACATACCATACAAGCACAAATGATCCCAAATCCTAGTATGATATTATTGGGACACAAAATAAGGTCTTGAAGAAATTTCATATAATTTCACCATCAAATGAATAGGGTGTGGGATCTTGTAACCGGAGCTAGAGAACTAGGGTATCACCCTGCATTTGTGCACCCCCTATAAAACCTCATTAAGTACCAACATAATTGATTATTAATGAAGCCGAAAATTTTCTGATTTTCAGTAAGAACTTAGTGAGATCAACCATAATTTTTATAGATTTTATTAACAAATTATAGCTAGCTCACAATCGAGCACAATCTCAGAACATGGCGTAACACTTCACCAGAACAGCAAACCCACAATGCATTGAGGTTTTTGTTCGTGCCCTTAATGAAGTAATTTTCGCATGGTATTTTAACATGAGGTAGCTAACATTATCAGAAACAAACAGGAAAATAAGGCATTTAAATATATCCTTCAACATGTTATAAAAGTTTGGGAAAGGGACGACCAAGTCACTCAAACCATAAAAAGTGCCATCTTTTGCTATGTTTGGCACCTGTTCATGCTCATACATGCATAATCAGACAAAACCTGTAAATCTATCTTGTTTGAAGCTAACAATAGAAGTATCATGCAAAACAGAGATCTACAACACGAGATATGAATTTTAAACCAAAACAATGCACATACAAGCATGTAGATCTTATAAAATTCATAATTTTTTTCACACATATGCAAATGACATGATTCTAAAACCTACCTACTCCTAACAACAAAATCTAATTGATAAAAATGATATAGTCATATATCTTCTTGGTAAGTAAATAGATAAAAAAAATTGAAGTCAACATTGAATGTGAATGAAGTCAAGAGGTTTGAATTATAAGAACTTATTAATGTAGAAGAATGTGAATTTTTTTTCAAAATTTACAAATATGTGTTTCAGTTTTTATGTAAAATTTAGATTATCAAGTTGAACTCCCTAATAAATATTTCACTAGTATAAAATGTGACCTAATAAGTATTTCACTAGATAAATAAGATCTTGTAGTTTTTGTTAAGTTCATCTTCATATCGTTGTATTTAATTAATTCTCATATTTATGTTTTGTAATTATCAAGTTCTTCCATTATATATTTTTTTGTCATAATAGCTTTTCACATAGCTCAATGTAGACAAATTCGTTGTTGCATGCAATCAACTCTACTTCACAGGTCCTTTCTTGAACTTGGCGGCTCTGTAGCAATTTGATGGGGGCAAGGATAAAACTAAAAGCATGGTAATAATAAAAAACAAGTATGAGGATAAGATGAAGAAAGATCTTGACAAAATTACATTGAGACCATAAAACCTACTAGAGAATTCACATCTTATCATGTCAGTCTTAATTAACACATAAACTTAAAAACCTATTTATACACTTTGAGAACCTTTCTACATTCTTCTACATTAATATCCGCTAATTCAAACCTCTTAACCTTATTCACATTCTAACATGGATGTATACACACACACACACACACACACACACACACACACACACGATTTTGAATTGGTAGATCATAAAAAAATAAATGTATGTTGTAAATGGATTTAACAGGTAAAAAATATATAAAGAAGGTTAGAGCTAGGTAAAGATTTCTTTCTCATGTTACGATGCACTTTTATAGGACATGCATTGATGTACAATTCAAAAGACTATTTAGTTATATACAGTTGATCATCATTTTCACATAGGATAGTTTCAAAACTCTTATTGGGTTGAAAAACTGTTTGACTTGACTCCACTTCATGACTTTCCAAGGCAAACTTTCTCGATTGCCTCCCTGAGCCAGGTAAACAAGCTTTTAAAGCATATTAATTTTTTTTAATTTAATTAAAGCAGGACTTGGAAGTTGTAATACTCCAATCCACCGCAAAGAACGAATCAAGTTGTGATATTATAATTTCGAAAATGACTAGTTGGGCTATTGCATACAAAATTTACGGAAAAGGAGGATTAATATAGACACCTTACAGGGTTTTTATTGAATGCGTAAAGAATTATACTAAGTAGGAAAGATATTAAGCATAAGGCTCATAAATGAGCACTTCGAACCACAAGAGAGGTAACACCCCCTGTGACTGAAGAGGTGATTTTTTAATGTAATGATCACTTTTAGCTACATGAAGGTAACAACCCCAATGTAGTTAAGAGGTTGATTTCATGAAAGATGTTGTGACATGATCTAGTTTTTATACTTAATTTCAGTAATTGGATTAGGTAATCTGATTCCTTAATGCAGATGAAAGAGATAACATCAAAATTGGATCATGGTTACCTATTTCACATACCCCACAAGAAAATAATTAACAGAGAGCTATCATCAGATGCTAGAAGTTGTACAAGTTTGTGCTTATAGTAAAGCTACAAAGACATATTCATTGAAGAACATGGTAGGCTAGAGAAGAGCACAAGTTCAGAACCTGTTAAAAAATCCTTGTGTCTTCCCTCACCGTATCTCTTTGTGTGTATAGTTTTAATTTGATTTACTTGTTTGCATACTTTATCTATCTCCCTTGTGTTTGACTTATTTGTTTTAAGGAGCTAAGTGAATCAAGGTCTAAACTACTTAGTAACTTATATGATTTGATTGATTATTCAAAATAAATAATTTTGTAAATTTGAACTTGTGTTGCCTCTTACATACACCACTTAGTTGAGTTTCTTATATTGTCTTGGTTGCCATTCCATTGTGCTTATTCCAATTATTTATTTGTAATTATCCTTTTTTACTGTGCTAAAATCATTTCTGTTATAGTTATTCACTTGCAATTTTTATCCTTTTATTGTGCTAAATATTGGAGTCCCTCATCATATGATGAATGTGAGAAGATATGTAACTATATAGGGAATCATAAAGACATAGAGTTACTCTAAGAGGTACATGGAATTTGAGTAGAATTATGGAAGACGAGGAGTATTTGGTGTTTGGCTCTTCGTATCTTTGAGGATGGGTGTATCTTGAGTGTGCGCTTTTTACATATAAATATGTAGTTGTATTGTGAGGTAGGGTGAGGTAGATAGAAAAATTGAACTGACAATTGATGGTGTTATTTTAATTGTTAATTGTGAGTTTTCCAATGTGTTTCAGTTAGAGATTGTAAGTTGTCTCAAATTAGAGTGTATGAGGATTTTCCAATTGGAGTAATTTGTGTATATATTATTGGTAATAGTGGATGGTTTGTGATTTCCTTTATATTTTGAGGTTCCACATTAAATTATAGTGTATTTATTGATTCTTATTCATTGATTGTCGACCCAGTCCAAAGTACGAACTAATGGATTAAGTCATTTCTTGAAAAGTGATTAAAAAAGTTAAAGATCTATAGTTCATTTACAGTTATAAATAGAATCTGGTCATTTCTTTAAAAGTGGTTAACCAAGTTAAAGATCTATAGTTCATTCACACTTATAAACAAGATCTTATCCCATTAGGTATTAGATGTGGGACTAAGTTGAAGGATCTCACAATCCACCCACCTTAATAAATTTTGTTTCTGAAATTCCTATACTTAGCCCATTGCTAGCCCCAACCCACGGCTTTCTTTAGCCCGTGACCAATAGCCTATCTAACGTCCCTAGTCCAACCTACCATAAAACACGGAACTAGGTTGCTCCGATACCATTTGTAACGACTCGGCCCAAAGTACAACATAATAACCCTAAATCATTTTTTTAAAAGTAATTAACCAAGTTAAAGATCTATAGCCCTTCCCATTTATATAAACACGATTTATCCTAGTAGGTATTAGATGTGAGATTAAGTTGAAAGATTTTACAATCCAGACACCTTAGGCTAATGAGAAAGCCTTATTCATCGAGCTAACTTTTAGATTAAGAGAGGGATTGAAACATATTACAAGTCCATTTTGGGGGCTCAAAGGGTGCAATAGTGGTATTAGAGTTTAGTTGGGGGCCGAAAGGGCCTAACAGTAGTATCAAAACTTGGTTGGGGGTATCAAAACTTGGTTGGGGGCCCATTGGGCTTAACACTTAAATCTTTTCTGTTATAGTTATTCACTTGCGATTTTTATAAAGGTTTAAGTGTCATGAGAATTTAACTCTTTTGCTAAGTGTTTAGTTAACTCTCTCTCGTGTATACGCCTTCAACTTGTTGTAGGAGTACTATGGGATCTACTAGCTAGCGAATCTCCTTCTCAACTCGTGAACCTCACTTCAACATGAGAGAACAAAGACCTATATGTAGACCTCGAGAGTCCACTCACATTCTTCTAGATTAAGAACCTCTACTGTCTTTTACCCATTTTTCACTAATAACATCTCTTGAACCTTCATGTCTAGAAAGGTTAAGGAGTCTTTTACACATTTAAGCATAAGATCTTTTAAAATTATATGTGAGGCTTTCAATATTTAATTTTTTTATGCAATATCAAATTAAGCTTACTTTTAACAAGAAATATGTCTTCAAAAAGTCTCTTCGCAAAATGTTTGATGGTGAGATGAAGGCTTTTTTTCATCTAATTGTTTAACTTGGTTGAGCCTCGTAATTATAGGCATATGATGAATACGCTCGGTTGGACGTTTATTACAAAGCTAGATTCTTCCAATTATTCTCCTTAAAATTTTATAAAATTTCTCAAAAATATCTCATATTTTTTAACTAGCTTTTTCCCACCAAGTTTTGTGTGCACGGGCTTTTTTCTACCAGCTTTTAACGAGCTTCGAAGTATTTGATGGGCTGCTAGCTTTAAATCATTCTTTTCACTTCGTGCTTGGAAGCATAATTGGCTTGGTGTAAATTATAGAGATACACATATAACAGCGTGCCCCATTCAAATTTAAATAAATATATAGTTGTTAATTAATTAAGAATTTTAAGAACAAATCTTAAACAACTTAATTAAAAGATATACATAATCTACTCCTCTCTAATCAAACCTTGATCTTTGAAAATTTGAAAGAAAAGACTTAGAAATCCTATATCGATCAAAATATTTCTTATTTTTATTTTAGTTTTAATTTATTATATTATGATCTAATAGCTAGTATATATGACTAATCTATATGGCACTGACCGTATGGTAGCAAGTCGTATTAAGCCATATATAACTTTTATATATATATATATATATATATGCACCGATATCTACATGAATAGCAGTTTTTCTGCCATACTTTGTGATTTTCTTGTACTAAGTACTCTCAACAAGTGGGTTGAAATTTTCCATCAAACAACCATAAAAATGTTTCCTTTATTCATTTTCTTTATTCTTTGCATTTTTTTATTACATTGCGTAAATGACTGTCGTTTTTGCGGCGGTGCACTCTAGACTGAACACCTTGGAAATGGATCCCACCTGCACAGCTCCAATAATTACTATAAAAAAACCACATTTGGCGATAATTAGTCCACAACTATACTCTTATATAATATTGAGTTTTTTTATGATAACTATTGGCAAAGAAAGTTGGAAATATATAAGAACTAGGTAAAGATTCCTCATGTTAAGATGCACAGTGCAAGGGAAACTTCTCAACCAGTTTTCCTTAAAATGGTTAAGTGAAATGTTAAATTTAGTTCTGATTAGTTGGTAAATCATGTAATTTATTTATATTGGGAAAAATTTTAGCTCCTCCCAAAAGAAATGCAGGCATGTCTCCACCGTTGATCATTACTTTGATCAATTGCATCTTTTTTGGGAGGAGCTAAATGCTGCTCTTACGTCGGACTGTTGTATATGGTTGAAATTTTCCCCCTATATAAACCCATATATATTATATAATCTAAACCAGACGCGAGATTATAAGAGTTTGATTGATAGGAGAGATTTCAACGAGACACATACCTGATAGTGGTCTGAAGCTTCAATGTCGAGCTTTGTTGATTGCCGCAAGTAATCTTTAATTTCCGTTAATTAATTAACCAAAAAACAATTTCTAATGTCGTAGTTCAAAAGCTCACTTGTCTTTAACTCTTCTTGGTTGTAACTATGCTTTCAACTGTCTGTCGACAGGTTTTGATGCAAGTGACCACCTTTACCCATCTGTACATACCCACCTTATATATAGCACTCACCGTTTGGTAGCAAGTCATGTTCAGGCATACGTAATTAATGTACTGATATCAACATGAATGGCAGCTTTTCAGTCCTACTTAATAGTACTCTTGCCGGGAAGCTTGAAAGTATCCATCAAACAATTTTAAAATAGTTTTCTTTATTCATTTTCTTTATTCATTGCATTAATATTATATATTCATAAATTACTATTGCGTGTTAGTGGAGACAACTCTAGTGTGAACTCCATGTGAAATGCATCTCACCTGCATAGCTCTAATAATTACAAATAAAGGTATCCCATTTGGCAATATTATGTCCGTAACTATACTTGTATATATAATATTGAGTCTTAATTGAAATATATACTTGTTTTATAAAATTTAATCCAAAATAATGAAGCCTAATTTATAGAAATTTTTAATGTTTTACACATGATAAATTACAAGTTAATATTAAATATATATTAGGTGTAATTTTTGTTGAATGTAGAAGTCAATATTAAGTATGTGTTAGGTGTATTTTTATGGTTTGTATTGATCTTGAGTTAGTATAAATGCCCCTCTCATTGTGTGTTATAAACAACAAAAATAAGAGAGAAAAACAAGAAGCAAAACTTCTACATTGTAAAAATTCAGAATTTAGTGTGGAGAGATTATTTGGAGAAGAAAAAAAGAGTTAGTGTTTTTCTTAATATAAGAGTATTTTCTTGTCAATATCAAGAGCTAAATATTGGCATATAAGATATCAAATTGAAGCTTTCAGAAAAACGAATCCAACACCGCCGGAATCAGTCCAATTAGAGCTCAGACGAGCTGCCAATCATCACCAAAAGTTTCCTGCCCAGAAATCTAAGTTAACTCACTAAGTTAGACTGAGTCAAAGCCGCAGAAGCCGTTGACCGAGCCGCAGAAGGTGTTGACCAGTTAAGTCCAAATTTTCAAATTCTCACTCAATTTGGAGATATGACAAATGGTTTTGCATCATTTCAAGTCCAAACACTAAACAACTCCAATTATGATAATTGGAATATCAAAATAAAAGCTCTCCTTTGAGCTCGTGATGTTTGGGATCTCGTAGAAAATTGTTATAATGAGCCTCAAAATGAAGATGCACTTACACAAGATCAAAAGACAACTTTGAAAGATTTAAAAAAGAGAGACAAGAAAGCTCTCTATTTTATTTATCAAGCCTTAGATGAAGATGGTTTTGAGAAGATATCAGATGCAAAATCCGCAAACCAAGTATGGGAGAAGTTGCAGATTTCTCACAAAGGAGAAGAAAAAGTGAAGAAAGTACGCCTTCAAACTTTAAGAGGTACATTTGAATCTTTACATATGAAAGGGGGAGAGTTAGTCTCAGATTACCTCTCTAGAGTTTTGGCTATTTCAAATCAATTAAAAAGAAATGGTGAAAAGCTAGAAGATGTAAGAATCATTGAAAAGATACTCCGCTCATTAGATCCGAAGTATGAGCATATTGTTGTAACTATCGAAGAGGAAATGAAGATTGAGCAGCTTCTAGGCTCATTACAAGCCTATGAAGTGAAGTATATGAAGCAGCATGAAATCACTGAGCAACTTCTCCAACGACAGATCAAGAATATGCATGGAAGCCAAGGCAATGAAAGAAATCGATGTGGCAGAGGCAGAGGCAGAAGTCATGGACGAGGTGGAAGCTGTGGTCGTGGACGAGGTTGGAGTTCTTATAATAGCAACTTCAACAACTATGAGAAAGGTGAAAGTTCTACAAGAGGTCGTGGAAGAGGCAATCCAAACACAAGGTACAATAAATCTCAAGTTCAATGTTATAATTGTCATAAATATGGCCATTATGCATCAAACTGCAGAGCCTCCAACAGTAAGGTTGAAGAAAAGACAAATTATGTAGAAGAAAAGATCGAAGAGGAGATAGTGCTACTATCCTGCAGAACTAATGTTGAAGATCAATGAAGTACTTGGTACCTTGATAATGGTGCAAGCAACCATTTGTATGGAAAAAGAAGTATGTTCATGGACCTCAACGAATCAGTGACTGGCAATGTTTCCTTTGGTGATGATTCAGAAGTATCAGTAACAGAAAAAGGTAACATCCTTATTCGTACTAAAGATAGTAGTCATCAGTTAATTTTTGATGTCTATCATGTGCCTGATATGACATGCAATATTTTGAGTATGGGTCAACTCTTAGAAAAAGGCTATGAGTTTTTCTCAAATTTTTTTTGTCTCTTTATAAAAAATAACAAAGGAGATTTAATAGCCAAAACAAAAATGTCAAAGAATAGATTGTTTCATTTAAATATTCAAAATGATGTTGCAAAGTGTTTGAAAGCT
>JAVDBV010070725.1:0-10844 GCA_032619315.1 Piper longum
GCTCGAGCCGAGCTTTAGCCGAGCTCGAGCCTAGCGAATATTTCTGTGCTCGCTTATATAAGATCAAAATTTTTTTAAATACTATATAAGTTCAATGTGACCTCAATAATATTTACGAACCGAGCCGAACCGAATCGAATATTTTTTCTAGTTTGAACATATCGAATTCGACTTTTGAGCCGAGCCGAGCCAAACACTTCTTTGCTCAAGCTCTGTTCGTTGTTCAACGAGCTTATCTATTTCGAGCCAAGTATTTTTTCGAACACAAAATTAACAAGAACGAGCACGAGCCGAGCTGAGCCGAACACAAAAAGCTTGCGAGCAGGCTTGGCTCGTTTACACCCTTAGTAGTAGTATATTAGGGTTTTATGCATTCATCAATGCATAATAATTGACATTTTTTATCTTAAGACGCTAAAAGTAGATCTTCATGGATGAGGTTCAGGTTAGCCGACCTAATTAAGACTAGTGACATTCTGATTTAGTTCCCGAATGTAAACCGGATTTGGGGTGATAGAGTGTTAGCCGGGGATGAGAAGAGGTGGTGAGAGCAATGGAAGGTGAAAAGAAAAGGTTGGTTTGTTATGTTTCGACAGGGAATAATAAAGTTGTCTTGTGAAGATCTAAAGGTTTCACGTGAATGGAATCCAGCTATCTCATCTTTGAAGCTGGTTCGCTTCGCAACAAGCTACGCTTGGGGAGCAGCAACCACTTCTTCCGAGGTATGCATGGACTACCATGGTCATTTTTCAGGTCTTTTTTTTCACTGGCAGCAAACTCTGCCACCCTTACCCAAGTAATTATATATTTTGCCAATAAGTTTGATTGTTAATTTGTGATTTCTATATGCTTTATGACATATTATTAGTTGCAGAGTACTTGGGTAGTATAGATCATTTGGTATTCTTTTGTCGCCTGTGCTGAACTTTTTGTCTATCTCATTTTCTCCTTCACAATAGTGGGGGCGAGATCGGCGTTGAGCATGGAGGAGACCTTGAAGCAGAGACCTTTTTACAGATCGCACGAGAAACTCATCGAAGAAGAGAACTATGACGAGCAATTGCCAGAAAAGAAACGCCGCCTCACACCCGAACAGGTTACATATTTACAATCGTCGTCGTGAATCTGCTTTTGTAACTATAAGATCATCTTGATCGACCATTTGAAGTTAGAACTAGATTAATGAGTCGGCTGATCCCCCTCACATCCCTAATATTATGCATGTAATTGAGCATTATTGCCTGTTTTGACACATATACATAAAACTAGGTTCATCTGCTGGAAAGGAGCTTTGAGGCAGAGAACAAGCTAGAACCGGAGAGGAAGACCCAGCTGGCGATGAAGCTGGGATTGCAACCTAGGCAAGTGGCAGTGTGGTTCCAGAACAGGCGAGCTCGCTGGAAGACGAAGCAACTTGAGAGGGACTTCGACCTCCTCAAATCCTCTTTCGACTCCCTCACCCTCAACTACGACAACGTCCTCAAAGAGAAAGAAATGCTCATGTCTGAGGTAATAACATCTTCAAAACCAACCATTACACATATATGTGTGTGTCTTGTACACATTACACACCTTGTTCAGGATTCTAGCTCAAGTACTGACCAAAACTTGTGATCAATAGGTGCGTTCTCTGACCGAGAAGCTCCAAGCAATGGAATTAGCCATAGACCAATTGCCAGCAGCTACCACTGTCATGAGGATTGAGCTCGGTGGTGCATGTGGCAACAACGGCAGTGGGAAGAGGAAGGATCTTATCAGCTATGGTAGCGGTGGTAGCCCAGTGATTGGTGGGGAGTGCCCACAAGTTCTGGGCAGCGGGGACTCTCACTACTCAAATGAAGTTGGAAGCGAAGACGGCGGCCATGGGTACTTCCGCGCCTTCTTTGACGCCGGCGATGAGCATCATGACCCTGAACAGGAGCAGCCATTTGGGTGGTGGGTCTGGCCTTGATCACCGGTAGATAAGATATATTGGTTATAATTAGTATTGCAATCTAGTCTTGATTATGATCACTACATGTGTATATTTATATATGTCTGGAAGCATGAAATGAACAAAAGAGGAGGAGAAGGGAAACCTGTTTATCCACAAGAACGGCTAATTGGTGAATGGGAGTTGAGTTGAAATGGGAATTCTGATGGGCACTTGGGGGGTGGGGGGAGAGAGTGGCCGTTTGTGATGGGAGGAGGCATCGTGGTCGGCCTGAAAAGACGACCGGGGATATTCATGTTTACACTAGTTGGAAAGTGATTGGTGTGGCTAGAATTGGATCTACCTTATTTCGCTTGATCATTCGTCGATGACCATGGTTTCACTTGGCCGGCTTAGTGCGGTTCCTGCTGTTGTGATCTCCTACGTGCTTTACCTTTTGCACTGATTGATCTTTTGTGGTGCATGGAACTGTTCCATTGTTCCTTGTGACGAATCAAAAGCCGGTGGCTCTGCTGTTCTCAGGGGGGCAAGGAAAGGTGAAAGCTCATGTACAATATTTGAATTTTCAAATGTAAAAAGTGAAGTTGCTATGTAGTATGTGTCAATGGCAAAGAAAGCTCATTATTTACGCTGCAATGTTTCTTTTATACAAACCATCTTTCAGTGCTGCATCACCTACGCAACATTCGAGCTTTGGGACATGGTGAAAATTAATCTTCCAAGATCACTATAAGTTCTTATAAGTTCAAGTATGAAATCAATTTACAGTATATAAGGACAAACTAAGACCAAATGAGGAAGCCATTTTGTCGTTCGAAGAGTGGAGGCCCTTGAAAGACAGGTTTCACACTATACCTACTAGCAGTTGTCATTTACTTGGAATATTCCGACAAGCATGCAAGTCCCAATTCCAAGTTGGGGCAAGCTGATATTTAAAACTGGGTATGCTTGTCTATTGTCAAGACTCAAGACAAGGAAGTTCCGATCATACCAACTCGCAGAGGCAATGCCGTTTATTGGGCTGAACTATCTTTCTGCTTTCGGGGTGGTAGCACTGTGAAGCCCGCAATGGCCATGGCCTTATTTGCTACTCCCGTATATAAAATACATAAAACTTTAGCAACACACAATTAGTCTAAAAACTTTTGTTTTGATTATTTGCGCATTTTCATAAGAAATGTTCGCACACAGAAGCCAAAGTTTTTATATCTGTAAAATATATAGCTAGCTAGATGAAGAACATATATAAATGATGAAATTTATTACCAACCAAATGTTTGCCTTTAGATTGGGTAAAAGAGATACGTAGATCATCTTGATTTACAGTCAAAAAATTCTGCTTCAAAACTTAAAATGTGGAAGGAATGTGACAGAAATATGGGGAGTGTCGTCCCAATCAGTGATGATAGATGGAAGATGGAAGTAATCTTTGTTCGTCTTTTACCACTAAGACAAATTATTCGTACAGTACGTATTCTGGGCAGCTGAGTTCAAAAGTTGACTTCATTTTGAAGGAACATTGCAAGCTTTAGCACACGGAAATCTCTTTTGAAGAAGCAAATAATGGCTTACAAAGTGGCAATAATATGATCTTTGATAGAAAACAAAAGGAAGTTTAAGAGTTTTTGTATCCATTGAATCCTTTGATAGTGCCCATTTGAGTGGTTGCAATCGGTCATTAATTTACTTAACTACTTTTCTAACAAAAATTTTAATTTTTTTGTTCAAAAATTGGACGATTAGACAGCCCAAGCTTGTCAAGGCCCCTTCAAAACTGAACATTGCATCCTCCTGAAAGAACAGCTAAAGAGTGAGTTGCACTCGATCGCCATTTTGTGCAACACCAGGGGTCCATTAACTCCATCCTTTCTATTGACAAAGATCATACACTTCGCTCCTACTCCTAGTCCTTGCTCATGATTTTTTAACACATGTTTCATTTGTATGTGAACAACAAAGAATATATAGGAGTGACTGCTTTATTAGCTCTGATGTACATCTACCCTTCCTTTACCCATGAGATGGTTGGGATTCATTAACCCAAATGCAGGCCTGCAACCATCCTTAAGAATAAGGAGGACCACCGAGAACTTCATGGTTTGCCTATGATTCACGTGAAGTGCTGTTCTGTTCTGTAGCAAGTTTGGTTGGCGCATTAACAGTGGCATAGATGTTTATCAAATGTCAAATGTTATTTTCAACTAAATAGTTTAAGGTTATTAGTGAGTAGTCGCTTGTTAAATCAGCAAATTACATGACCCAAATATTACTACAAACATGTGAAGAAAGAAGGGGGTCGAAGAAGAAGATTTATACCAGTAAGCTAAATATTTTATAGGAATGCAACAGCATGTGAGAAGTGACAGAAGTGGGAGTTGATTAATGGGTAGTTGATCTAACAAAGAAGATTGATGGTGAAGCAATTGCGGCATGATATAAGCATATGATCTACCGTGTATCATGAGCTTCCTGAGCAAGGGATAAATAAAGGCTGGTGTTGGACTAATTGGTGATTGAAAAAGGAGCAAGGGCCACGCCAAGGCTCTCCCTTGTCTCCCTATCTTTCAATGCCTTTGTGCCTTGTTGCACCAGCAAACTCATCACTCTTTTGCATGCTGCTGCTTCCTAAAATTATGTGAAGCTCTTAGGATCAAACCATCATATGCTGTATTATCATTTTTATCATTAACTGAGCAATTCAATTTAGACGCTTTGACTTGGATCAAACTAGACCGAGGCTCTCTAGAATAATTTTAAAACTCACTTTAAAATCTTTCCTGCCAAGTTAAACTCCTTAGATAACTCCACAATAATTAATTTTATAGTTGATTACTCGAGCCAAGTCATAAAAATCATCAAAATATATTATTTTTTTAGATTAATTAAAAATATATTTTTAGTAACGCAAATTATATATTTATCAATTTTAAATATTAAAAAAATAATATTTACTAATTTCATATAATTATTTATTTATATAATTAAAAACTTTAATAAAAATGACTCCGCAATTCCAAGTCAACTCAGCTCAACCATTGGCTGAGTTGAATATAGTTTGGAGTTTTTAAACTATTACATGGTTCTGTGAATCGGAATTATGACAAGCCGAATGGATTTCGAGTTTAGAGTTTTTAAATTATGCCGTGGGCCGTTGGAATCGGAATTATTACAGGCTGAATCGAGCCCCAATTTAGAGCTTTTGAAGTATGCTATGCGTTATTGGGATCCGAATTGTTTGCACATACGAGAATTTTAACTTGGGTGTCCAGAGATAAGAGGATGTTAATTATTGGAATGTTTTGTTACAGACAAAAGGTGCTGTCGAAAGGTCCGTGTCTGCCTTCTTGTGCAATGTACAAAGATGACGTTAAGGTTGATCTTTATTCGATTAAACATAATTTAATTTTAATTAAGCTAACTCGAACTAAAATCAATGCAAGTAATAATAGGTTCGATTTGAATTTGACAACTACTTGTTTTTTCAATTCCAGCTCAAGTCAGATATCAAAGTTGGGATGGTAATCTGTGTTTTGGGCATTGAGTTCATGGCTTCTATATCAACTCTGCGAGCCAAAAGACAAAAGCACCTGAATTGCTTCGGCATTCTAAAGTGGCCATCCATCCCTACTTGGTGTTGAGCTGCAATTAACGAAGCTGCAACACCAGTAAGGCAGTGACAACCTCTTGTTTCATCTCTGTCAATATCTTCACACATGAAGCAAAAATCATTTGTGAAACCCATGATTTATGTTTTGACAGCAGCTTACAAATCAGATATTAAGAATGATCCAACCGGCGAGGAAGTTTTTGCCGCGTTTCTTCATATTGGGAATATTTGGGCTCTCAAATGAGGGCCACCAATGGAGCCCGAGTGTGTGTCGTGTCTCGTCACAAGACCATCGGTGGCAATGCCCATACAAATTGCCAACCTAGCAGAAAGGGCAAAGAGCAAAAACATGGACACGTGACGACCAGCTTACTTTCGTATGGAACGAATCTTAGTCAATTTTAATATACTTTTTGTCACAGGTTTATCACACAACACACAATCTCCTTCATCAAATTCATCACTTTGATCAAACCTGTATCACAACCAAGAACTCACTGTATACCATATTAAAAAAAAAAAAAACCCCGTGCTTATATCTACCATATGGTACCGTATTATACGAAGTAAACAACAAAAAGCAGTTATTAGCTACATAAGAGCACCACTTTTATGAGTTCATAATTGAGAATGTTAATGGAGGAATAAAGAAGCCGGGCAGGTTGGATTAGATTAAATGCAGGCGTGTGTGTGTGAGTTATGTGCTCTGTTGAATTGGTTTTTGATGAGTTGTGACAGTGAAGGACAGAGGGAGGAGACGACAGAGAAAGGCTGGGCCTCGTCTCTGTGTGTGTGGAGTGTAGAGAGGAAGGTGTAGGAGAAGATCGAGCCGGCGGCCTTCCTGTCAAATTTATCGTCACCTCGTGCTTGCATTAATCCCATCCCAGATCCAAAAACCGTTCTCCTTTAATCCATAATACTTGTACAGTTATTGACTGATTCTTCTTGTTACTGTTGTTGGTGTTGTCATCCTCCTTCCTCCTTGGCTGCCTACCATCCTTAGCTTCCTTAAAATCTGTGTTGAAACTCAGCTGTGTTCCCGCTTCCATGTCTTGTATGGCTCCGACCTTGTGTATGATAGTGGCAGGTGGAGCTTGCCATGCTTGCCATTACTGTTCTGGTTAGCAGTGCTTGGGCTTTGGAAAGAAGCTGTTTTTATCGCGAATGGCTGCGTTTTGCTGCTGTCTCTGTAGACTCTAGTCTTAAGCTTCGAGTAGTAGTTTTGGTTTTGGCCATGGTTGATTGGTGGTAAACAAGGCGACTGGAAGTTGAAACAAGCGCCCATTTGTCTCCTTCCCCAGCCTTTTCTTCTTCCTCTCTATTTTTTACTGCCCACTTTCGGAATCGTCTTCGTCTACAGGGACAAGTTTGTTGCTCGATAGTTGTTGTGTAGATTGCTAGATTCTGTTTTTGTTCCATTGTCGTCCCAAAGATTAGATTTTTTTTTTTTGTCGTCGGAAAGAAAGGAAAGGTTTTGTTCGAAGATGAGAGATTTCCCTTCGTGTTTCGGGGAGAATGGGGTACAGATTTCGGATTCATCAAGCGGGGCCAGCCGCAGCGCTCAGAACTCGGTGTCTTGCGTCTACCGGAGCCGTTTGCGCGGTGGGTCTTGCCTGATAACCATCACCTGGAGTAGGAGTTTGATGGGGCAGGGTCTCACGGTTGGGATTGACGACACCTCCAAGCAATCCATCTGCAAGCTCGATATCAAGCCGACCTTGTTCTCCAAGAAGAAAGGGTCCAAATCTGTGGAGGTGGATGCGAGCAAAGTTGAAGTTTTTTGGGACCTTTCTTGTGCAAAGTTTGGATCAGGGCCGGAGCCGGTGGAAGGCTTCTATCTGGCTGTAATTTTTTATCATCAGATGGTTCTGCTTTTGGGGGATTTGAGCAAGGAGGCCTGCAAAAAGACCGGCATCTCCCTCCCACCTCCTAGTGTCGCCTTCATATCGAGGAGGGAGAACATTTTTGGGAAGAAGGCTTATCTGACCAAGGCCCAGTTTTGTGACAGTGGGAATGTTCATGACATTGTGATTGAATGTGAAACTGCAGGGCTCAAGGACCCTTGTCTCTATATCAGGATTGACAAGAAGATTGCCATGCAGGTGAAGCGGCTCATGTGGAATTTTCGCGGCAACCAAACCATTTTGGTGGATGGTCTTCCTGTGGAGGTGTACTGGGATGTTCATAACTGGTTGTTTAGCAGCGCGCCGGGGAGTGCTGTGTTTATGTTCCAGACCTGCTCGGCGTCGTCGTCGGAGAAAATTTGGTCTGGTCAGATTGGTGATCCTTCCATGCTGCCCTGGTCTTGTTCACAGGTTGAGAGGGATTCGCAGTCCAGAAGCCGAGGCTTCTCGCTTATTTTGTGTGCTTGGAAGAATGAGTAGAGGCTAGAGCAAACTTTTGTGTTCTCTTCTTTTGAGTGTTGACAGATACTTCTTGTGAGTGATTTTTCTTCTCAATGTTCATCAGTCACATTAAATATTTAAGGTGTTGCTATTTGTTTCTCTCCCTCTCCATAGTGAAAATATTTGAATAGATTGAAAATGTTATCTCTTGTTTTTGCTGCCCACATTTGAAATACAGCTTCACTGTGGTATTTCTTTGTACCATTTTGATAAGTTTTTGTATTCCTGCAATGCATGAGTCAAGCAGGTAAAATTTTCAGAGGAAGTTGTTGATAATTCGTTCCCACTGCCGTGCTTCTGTTTGCCATATAATTTGCAACTGAAAAACTATGTTTTTAGATCAACTTGGATACTACTGATGAGGTGCTTGCCTTTCTTGTGCAAAATGGTTTGATACCTCCTCACTGTTTCTCAGGTTCTTGAGGTAAGAGGATGTGATTTGGTTGATTATCTTCCGAATTTGTTTGTCTTATTTTTAATCGACAGGTGATTAGCTTGGCTAGATTACTTTTGAAGCAGTCGAGAGGTGTTGTCCGTTGCTTATATGTTGGACAGGTACGTGAAGAAATTTCTTGCTGATCCTCATAGATTGTATATCTCACATCAATTCTTAGAAGCAAGTTTTCAGACATGATATTTGGATGCACGTTAACAATTATTTTTTCTTTATTATCATGCCTGCTGTGATTTTTGGTTAATGTTATAATAAATTGCTTTTCATTGTATTCTATTTAATTTATAACTTGCCGTTCTTGGTGAAGGACTTTTAAGCTCTAGATATTGCTTCAGAAGAAGCTATGAATAATCGTGATAAAAAAGAAAGAAAAAGGGCGGGCAATTTTTGCATAAAGATGATGTATGTTTGCATCCATTCTCCACCTGCTAGATGCAAATCTATTACTGAAACTATTTTTGTGCTGGCATATCTTTGAATGATCTTTCTTTCGCGTAAACGTTTTGTTGGTTTTGTGTGCACCATCTCAAGAAAGAAGTTTTGCCTCTTTTTTTCCAATTGTTGTCGTATTTCACAAAATGTATTTTTAGAAGATGACCATCAAACATATGCTACAAACATATGTTACAATAGCTTTCATGTTCAAAGTCTTGTTATTTTAACTGTCTTATGGTCTGTTTTGATGGTTGCCTGCATAAAAGAATGTATTTTGACGGATATAAAAATGTGGTCTATTGAAAATTATCCCTATATTAACTAACTTCCAAGACTTTGTCTGTGGTCTCTACTCTTGGTACTTCCCCTCTTCACGAAACCGTTGCTATCTCACCTAATATACATTAAGCAAATGGTGTGCCTCATAAAAGGGGTCAATTACAAGATCTTTCTCACCTCCTTGAAGGACTAACATGTGATAGATGCTTGTGGTACCCGACAAGAATTTGGTCTGCGACCTACGTTGAACGAAGATGAACATCCTATTGGCTCACGTCCATTGAAAGTTGAAACAACCTCTACTACCCATTTGATTGATTATCGGGGCGTTGCATCCTTTCAATGACCGATCACACCATTAATGGTGATGTTAAGGCAAACCAAATTCTTTGGCAACCAATTTGGCCGGCTGTTGTGTTGGGCTTGGGCAAGGACTCTGACATGCTTCTGTCAACAGCGGGCGAGAAATGAAATGGGGTGCAACCGGGAAAGTGCAACAGGAAGAGACCCATCCCACCAAAATGGAAAATTTGTAATCCTGGCAGTTTCTAGTCTGCTGCCTGCGGCCCACTCATCCTCTTTTTTCGAAGTAGGCTGTTTTGGCTTGAATACAAATTGCGAAGGCAAACATGGGCAGCTTTGTTGGGTGGATGTCATGCAAACCTACCAGTCGCTTTGTTAAGGGCCACCATATTTAGGAGCTCACAAGTGGGTAGTAAGAGGAGATTTGTCGTCTTGAGCTAGAAATGGGTTTTATGCTTGAAGAGGACGGATCAATGTAGCAGCAAGGATGAGGATTTAGACCCATCAATCTTTGGTTTAACCGCCTTACAAAATTTTGATCTACAAGTGCACTGCATCGACGATCATGGATTAGTTTTGGTGAGATGGCTTTCAATACACCTTGAAATAGAAAAAGAAAAAAAATATTGCTTTCAATATGATATTATGAGCTCCTCATTCACAACGTTTCCAGTCAGATACCAACTAGCCGAAGCTGGGCTTTTAGTACAACATTTTCCCGGTCGCTAACGTTGTTGGTAGTTGATCTCTTCATGGTAGTCTTTAATCTACATATCAACCTCGCCAATGTTTCAAGCCCGGATGCACCATGAGAGAAGGTTAGGAAAGGGGTTGTCACTGAATCTATGTCGTCCACCTTCTACCAGTCCTTACATTTGATGCATGATATCAAAGTGAACCAGACTCCAGTTCACAGAAATGCCTCCACGACGCTCTTAATTGCTAGCTTCTTAGAAAAGCAAAAAACACTCTTAATTGCTATCTGGCTATTAAGGGGTTTAGAGGACACAAGTTAACTTGTTGGGTCAACTTAATGTTTGGCCAGATTTATCCTGTTACGTAGATAATTTTTAAAAATTATATTTATCTGATTACATGGTTGATTTTGAAATTTTTATATTTTCAAATAATTGCTAAGATTTGTACTTATCCAGTGATGACTTAATGCCTCAAAGAAGAAGTCTCGCGCGTTCCAAAATTGCCAGAGGAAGAATAGTCAAAAGAAGAGGTAGGCTCGTTCCAAAATTGTCGGAGGAAATCTCTCCTCCAGGAGTTATCCTAATTTTATAAAAAGCCTGTTGATGTTGAAGCAAGGGGGGGCTCGTTGAATTGAAGAAAAGATCCAGAAGAGGCAGAAAATAGAAAGGGGAGGAGCCCCTCACCGGAGATCTATGTCTGGTGAACCCCTAGCCTACCCATCAAGAAGTG
>JAVDBV010070728.1:0-11232 GCA_032619315.1 Piper longum
GACTCAAGTAAATCCCTCTCTTATCTCTTAACACTTCAATCCTTAGGAAATACTGTGGGTGACTTATGTCTTTAATGTTTATACTTGTGGGTGACTTCAGCAGCAGTGGGTAATAGCATCACATCACAACTCACTTGTGGCTCCATACTGCTCCATAACCAGGACCTCACTTGGGCATCTTCTTTCTCTCATGCATAAGTGGTTTTTCCTGGTTTCTCCTCCTCGATATATTTGAGCATATTTAACTGATATAACTTGGATAAATTATTCTTTTATTTTAACTGAGGGAAATTCGTGGTTTTTGTTATTTGAGGTAATCATAGTTATCTTTTAGGGGAACAGTCAATATTCCTATTCATGTTTGAATGCAAATTTCTTTTTATTTTCTTTATAAATTTATGAGTTATTAATTGATGGGGATTGCCATCTTGAATGCCAAGAAATTATTGTGACGGATTTCAGGATTTGTTGGGGGTCTTTTACTGGAAGAACTGTCTTCCTAATAGTAGTTAGCCAACCTTCGTATGTATGTGGATTAAAATCTAAAGGTTATTTATGTTTGTTCATAGAATCACAAATATATTGGTTGCTATTTGTGTCTTTTAGAAACTGTATATGCCACATCATGACTTCAATCTGAAAAGTGAAGCTTTCTACGTATTTGCCAACTTACTAAGAAGTTTCTTGGACAGGATGTTAACTGAAAGTCTACATCCGTGCAAGTGCTTTTTCAATTTTCTGATGAATTATGAATGTTGATTTTCCCCTTGGATTTTTCAAAACATTCGTAACGTTGAGAATTTTCTGGGACATTTAGTGCTGTCTGTGGCCTTGCAAATATTATGTAGTTGGCAATTTTCCAACTTGAACATATGAGATTCGAAGAGCTTAACAAACAGATTGAAGTTTGATGGCTTATATGGTGCATAAGACTCGCCAATGCAAAATCAAGTGTATAGTATAAATTGTCGAGTGATATATTCTTTAACATTTTAGTAATGCTTTAAGATATTCTTCTATTGCTGGATGGATCACAGTTGATGCACCAAACAATAGATATTCGAGTAATGGCACATGATGACTGACAGGTTTATTTTTGCATCGATAAATGAGGGTATTCTTAAGATTGCTTTGGAAGTATTGCAGTTCATGCTTCGTTTCATAAATGCGGCGCTGTACGCTTGCAGGGGATTATTTATATCCATATCGAGGAGTTCATTGCGGTCAAAGTCATTATTATTGTCCTATATAGGTGTGAAAATTTTTTGAGGCTTTTTTTGTATTTATTTTCATAATTTCTAAAGTAAGATGGATTGTTTTAAGTCCATTCTTAAGGCGAGAATGGAAGATGCTTTATCCTGATTGATTTTGGCTTTGATATGCAATATGGTGGATGTGACTAGCAATTTATGTTTTACATCTTTTTCTCTGTAGTATGCTATAATTTTTTCTAGTCTTTCATATGCTTTGTGCGTGTTATATGTGTGCTTTATAGTTCATACCAAGTATGTTTCATATATGAACTGTGGCAAATAGATCATTTCTTTATATACCAGGACGAAGCTAGGAGGGCTGCAGCTTGGATTCTGTCTACTGTCAGTCTTGTGCGAACATGAATGTCTTCCGTCGATGTCACGGTTGGTGCAAGCCAAAATCTTGTGCGAAAAAATTGTATAAACCTTACTTGTTAGGTCAGATGTAAACCTCCATGGAAGAAAAAGCAGCCAGGAGGAGGAAGTGTTGATCAATTTGGTGGCTTGCCTATGCTTGCCTATGCTTGCCTAAGGTGAAATTGTACAAGGAGCAGTCATGAATCGCTATCATTTGCTCTTCACGCTGGGCCAATCTCGCCCCAAGTTGACGCACTTATGTTTGTGATTTGGGTCACGGCTTTTCAAGGGCTCTGTGGGCTGTGTCAGGGTTTGGAACTTGTGAAAGAAAATAATAGTCTAATAGGTAGCTGAGACTATCTGTTTGTTCAAAGTTGAAACGGTGACTGGATTTGGGTGGTGGAAAGTTGGGAACGGGATTGTTGGTATGCACAAAGTCGACATGTCTTCTTGGGCAGTTGGGTTACGGAGTGTTGGGTCAGATTTCGGGGAGGGAGTTTTGCTCATTGGAAAATGCGGGGACATCTGGCAAAGTACAATTAGAAAAGATTGTCGGAGTATATTAAAATGGAGTGCAAGGCACCAGTTGGCGGGGAACTTTCCAATGCGAGTAAACTCAATTGAGAATCAGACATGGGTTGAAAAAATATTCGGATTCTTACAAGTATGATCCCCTAGTATCTCTGTGATATGTATTATATATGTGTGAATTGGTTACTTTGTGTGTTTCTTGTTTAGATACCGAAGTTCGAAAAATTCCTTGTTTCTAGGTCTGGACCAAGATCCTGGTCGTCGCACGTGATGTGATTTGGACCTTCTGCCTGTGCATGAAGATCCTTTTATTTTTACAGAAAATATGTGATCTAACATCAGTGTGTTCCCACGAGTTTGCGGGCCCAAATTAATCAGTGGGCCTTGCACCATGCTTCTTGTGGGGCCCAAATTTGCTGGCTACAACCATCTGATAGGGCCCAAATGATATCGTTTATGTTTAGTTGAAGTTTGATGTCTCCAGCTCGGAATGAAAGGGGAGTTTAAGGCAAGGGAAGGTATCTTGTCGCCGGGGGGGGGGTGAAAAAAAGAATATGGAAATCCAGCTTTCTAATCGATTATCTGATGGCAATGCCATTTGAACTTACAACCAATATCGAATTGTTGATTGTGAATTTCAGGCAAATGAAAGATTAAAAAAAAGAGATGACGGATAAAACACATTAAGCAGCATAAAAATTGAGTGGGCATCTAATCAACATTATCTTCCAATTCACAGCGAAGTGGCTCAATTTGTATTTCAAACTAAGTGTTTAGAAGCAAACTTTTTTAAAAAAATAATTAGCTCTAAAATTGAGTTGCAAGGTGATAATGACTCTATAGCTCAATAAAATACATAAAAATTATAATAACACACCGTAAAATTAGGCAATATTAATCTCAAAAGTTTGACATTAATCAATATTAGCATGTGATACACTCATTGGATGTTTGAATCTTTTTGGCTATTAGTTAAAAGTAAAATAATAAATTAGTACTCTAATTTGTTGGTCGTGGATAGAAATTGATATTTTTAATGCATAGAGTGGGACCGCCGGGGAGGAAGTTGGGAGTTGGGCCCACTGAAAGGAGGTAGTCAAAGACTGGCGCTCAAAGTGCAAATAGTAAAGGTCCATATCAAATCTTACAACTAATTATTTTTTAACTAATCAAATTTCACTTTATAAACTATTACATACGTATCTGACCGTTGAAACAGGCTAACTTTAGGGTTTATAAATATCATAAATATAATATATTTTGTGCACTCTGTTCAGCTTGAAATTTTTAATTTTAATTTCTTATTTAACTTAAACTATAGTTGTATTTTTATTTAAACATTGACAATTTTCATTAAATATACAATTTATTTGAACTAAATTTCATTTATCTGTTTATTTATTTATATCTTCTCACTTAAGGGTTCCTACTTATCTTTTAGTAGGTTTTTTTTAGGAATTATGATGTGCAATCCAATTTGAGTTTGAATCTTTCTATTTTATAATTAGCATTAGTTGGTTGAGAATTCTTGCTCTCATAGTTATCCTACTTTAAGAGTCATGTATTGTATAAAATATGTTTAGCTATTAAAATCTAAATCAACTTTAATTGTGATGTTATATTTTATTTTTACAATTGTTTGCATATATTATTAGGATATACTCGTGAATCGGAAATTTCCATATCATTAATTAATATTTTTAAAAGCCTTATTAGAGTTGAATTAAATTATTTTTTTAACAAAAAAGATAAAATTATAAAACTAAATTAGAATAGTAAGGGTAAATTTCAAACTAAAATAAAATCAAAATGGTGAGGGATGCATGGACTTTTGACTAAAACAAAATAAAATTATAAAGAAAGAATAAGAGACAGTGTGATAAATTTTAACACTGATTAGCATAAAATTTAGATGATTTTTTTTTTGAATTTAGACGAACTTGTCTTTGTTGGTGATTAAAATTAAATTTAGGTTGCTAATTATTTGTCTTTGTTTGTGATTAGATGTCTATCATTTGCGTGACACGTGTCCTCCAACGATTGAAAATACTTGAATTTATACCCTTTGTTTTTTGCGGAAGCGTGACGTCGGCTACGAGTAATGGTACTTCTGTAAATTTGTACAAAATGATGGGCCTTTGGTGTACTTTTAGTCGAGCCCAATTAAGTTGGGGAGGGAGATATTAATAGCAATAAGAAGGGAATGAGATGCTTTCATTTCTAATCTTCTCTGTTTAGTTTCGAATTATTCCTTAGGAAATAAGTAGAAGTGATGATTATTATTATTGAGCCCAGGCTTGATTATTAAGGATTAAAATGCTACCAACTTTGCTATATATCTTTTCAACATGGAAGAATTTCATCAATGAAATGAATAAAATAAAAGAGCAATTTTAGGGACATTTCGATCATGATCTTTAATTTGCTTCATCAAGACGTAATGAGGTCTCACTGCATTTTGTTTTATGGTTTGATTTCTTTACCAACAAATATATCATGCCATTAAAATTTTATTATCTATTGGCTACTAGAACGGATTACTCAAATTGTTACTAGTAGAAATGTAAGATAGAGAGAAAAAATTAAGTAAATAAGATGAAGGTGACGATGTTTTGATCCGTTGTCATGCAACTTACAATCCAAAAATTTTAATCACACTGTCTTATCCATGCCCCTAATCACGTAAAGATATAATTTCAGTATTTGTGTCGTCGATTTCTATAGGCCTTTTAAAAAAATAAAAATAAAAATTGATAATTTTACTATAAATAAATAAATAGACTATCCTTTAATTTATAGTAATAATATAAATCATTGAAATGATAAATTTTCCTCTCTTTCCTCTTACAGTTAATTGTTCAAAGCTCCATTGGGTCCCCATTGTTGTCCACCTATCTATACATTGAGAAACATCTTTTGTTATTTTGTTACCACACACAGTGAGAGTCTTTTACTTACCTTGTTACTCCTCTACCTATGATTGCTTTCAACCGCTAGTATAAAAACACAGTAAACAAAGTAAGGCTTGGTCTAGAGGAGGAAAAGGAGAGAACCCCCCAAGGAGGAGGAGGTGGTGTAGCAGAGGAGGAGGTGATAGGAGAGCAAAAAAAAAATGGTGGGCTCGGTGGGAGGGGGCAGTGACAGGAGCAAAGAAGTTGTTGGGATGATGGCCCTCCATGAGGCCCTTCGGGCCGTCTGCCTCAATTCCGACTGGACTTACTCTGTCTTCTGGACCATCCGACCTCGCCCGTACCATGCTAGCTTGCTGCTATGTTCTAACCTTCATTTTTTTTCGTGGTGTTAAAGGTTTAAGTGTATGTGACTATGTTTGTTGGTGTCGCAGGAGGTCCAGAGGTGGTAGTGGGTGCAAAGTCAGTGATGAGAATGGCAGCTTGTAAGTTCTGATCATGTACTGTTTTATGTTTCGAAACTTTAAAAAATCCATGTATGCTGTTTTTCGGTGTTGAAGTTGGGAGCTGTTTTCTTGGGTGCACAATGACAATGTTGCAGGATGCTAATGTGGGAAGATGGTTTCTGCAAGGGTGCAGTTGGTGAGTGTCTGGGGGAGATGAACGGGGAGGATTTGATCGGGAAAGCTTTCAGCAAGATGTCCATTCAATTGTATAATTATGGAGAAGGGTGGGTAGGTGCTTTAGTTTTAATATATTGTTGTGTTTGAGATTTTATCTGGCTATGTGTAGAGACATGGGGATTGGATATTCTAAAAAACATGGTTCTGTGATTCTTGTTTTTTTTTTTACTGGTTTGATTGATTGATTGAATGAACAGGCTGATGGGTAAGGTAGCATCAGATAAATGTCATAAGTGGGTTTTTAAGGAACCTTCTGAATGCGAACCAAACATTTCTAACCACTGGCAGAGCTCCTTTGATGCTGTATGTACCTTGGCTCTAACACATCACTTAAAAAAAAACACTTTATATCTTTCCCTCTATTTGGTTTATCAATGCCAAAGACAACCAGTCTTTTCCTTGCAGTGATAATTGTCAAATAGTAATGGTAATTAATTATCTCTGTTCTTGCTGTTTGGTCGCAGCTTCCTCCCGAGTGGACTGACCAATTCAACTCTGGCATTCAGGTGATGGAAATTTCTTTTTTTCTTTTTTCTTTTTTCTTTCCCTTTGGCTTGTGTGTTTTGAAAATGCATTATTATTTGACGTGTTGTTGTCATACATTTGTGTATTGTAGACCATTGCTGTGATTCAAGCTGGCTATGGCCTACTCCAACTTGGCTCTTGCAAAATTGTAGTTTTTTCCCCTTCTACATCTACTCTTTCCAGTTGCTTAAAAAATAACACGTACTCTTTCGATTTGCATCCTAGTTACATTGAAATAGACGATTAGTTCCATCTGTTTCAGATTCCTGAAGATCTCCACTTTGTGTTGAGAATGAGGCATACCTTTGAATCTCTAGGCTATCAGTCCGGCTTCTACCTTTCCCAGCTCTTCTCCTCAACAAGGGGCACAAACAAACCTTCACCACCTCCTAAGCAGGCTCCACCAACACCAATCTTCAACTGGAGCCAGAGGATAATGCCAGCTCCCATCACCACCAGCTTCCACACCTCAGCAGCCAGGATAGGCCTGCCAACCAAAGATGAGACCCATCTCTTCCTCCTCCCACAAGCCACTGACACTCATGTGCAAGAGATGGTCCCTGATCATGATGCAGAGCTGAAATGGCCAACTGGGTTATCCTTCTTCAATGCTCTGACTGGCAGGACGGAGGACTCCAAGATCTTGTTTGGTGGCATGGAGGCTTTGGGTGACAAGCCGGCTCCTCAACGTCCATTTGTAATGTCTGCCAAGGATCTGGGCTCTTCTTCAGATGCTGATGCCAACAGAGATGAAGTAAAGCCAAGTAAAGAAGACAATCAAGATGATGTAAACAAGTTGGAGCACAAGTTTCAGAGAAGCTCCACAATGCCTGTTACTTCATCTTCCACACTGGACAGCCATGGGCATGACCATGTAGCTGGTATCTACTCAGACATGATGGAGACTTTCCTAGAGTAAAAAATTTCAGACATAGAAATGTTTTTAGGCAGAGTTTCCACATTAGTTAGTGTGTATAGTTCCAAAAAAAATATGGTGTAAGCTTTTGCTGTTCACTCAAGTTGATCTTGCAATCTATATCAGAGGTTAGCTTTCCACTTGTTAGTTCGCTTCAGCGCTGGAAATGAACAATTGGAATTGAAGCAGTTTCTATTCATGCCCATGCCCATGGGAAATGTCATTTTATTTTGATCCATTTTTTCTACTGCTAAAGATTCCATGGAACAAATTGGGCACAACATCTGTGGCAGGTCTACTCCATTATTCTCCTTCCTCTCCATCTATTTGTTTGCTAGTGAATCTGAGGAGTGCACTTCCAAAAGGCCTGAATTCTTGTCAAAGCCATGAGCCACTTCAGTGTGCAACTTGCCAGAAAATCTCAAGGTAGTACCTGCAGGGAATGGGAGTCAGGTATCAGGAGGGTGGGGAGAGGGAAAGGGACCATTAATGGCAATGGGGCTGCTAAAACAAAATTGCTCTAGTCCCTTTCCCATTGATGAAAAGGGCAAAATAACTAATGAAAGCAAGAATTCCTTTTTTACTTTTGTTCATGGCAGAGATTGCTCATTGACCACCGGCTTGGTCTCTGAGAAACTCGGCTTTTGGATTTGCAGGGCTTGCCCAGAATTCTATGGGAAAATATTTTGTCAAAAAAACTAAAACGACAATGCTGTATAGGTTGGTGTACAGTGTACGTTCTAGAGAGCACCACACATAATATGACATGTAATATAGACCATATAAAAACTAAAGAAGGTTTATAAGTATGAAAAAGATTTGATATGTATAATGCGAAAGTGCTAGTCTTTTTCCACCCCAAGGTCGTGATAGAGACTGCAGCCAATGGTGTGATAAGAAGCATCCTTGTCAATTTCAAGAGAGGACCATTTTTTTCTGTTTTTGTCCGGTTACACTGGCTATTCTCACACTCCCTTTCTAAGCATTTAAACTTAGCAGTTTCAAATCCTGACACACTCACTTGGTCTTCCAAGTAAGACAACGAAAGAGTATGGAATGCATTTGTTTAAAGGGAGGAGTTGTATTCCACACATTGAAGATGACTCCGTCATAAGGAATTAAAGATGATTGCAATGAAATTTTTTGTGGAATTTTATCATTGACAGAAGTTTAGGGTTGCATTAATGTTGGTAAATTTTTTTATCTTAGAAAATATTTATATTGGTTTCACGAGGGCAAAGGAGACACAGAATGACTGTACAAGTGTACAACCAAATAATTGTCATATAGTTGACAAACTGGACTTAGGCCACAGCTCACAAGGGTCCATCCATCACCACTGTTGTTGAGCAAGATATAGTGAGAAGACCCGCCTCTTAGAATTTTGACTCTCACCTTCGATTGCCCAATCTGTCAATGATCAGACTGAAGAGTGAAGACTAGTCTCCTCCAATTACCAAAACTCTGGACACCCATCAAAATTAAGACTCTGTTAATTTTCATTGTCTGACTTTGGTTTTTAATTAAAAGAGTAGATTAAAAAATCTTGTATATAATCAAAATTATACAATCTATGGTTCATCACATTGGGTATTGGTATTATTGAAAACTTTTTTTTGGACCTTAGAGTAAATTAAGTCCAAAGTTTAAAAAGATGAAATTAAAAGACCTACAAAGAAAAAACGCCCTCAATATTAATGCATTTATCGATGCCTCATAACACATTGAACCCCCCAATCGAATGCCTAGCCGTAGTAAAAAATAAAATTCAACATACCCTATTTTTTGTCGAAATTAAGATCAAGATTCAAGGAATTTTTTTGGATCAAGATTGAAGTTGGTGAAAGGAATTGAATGCAAATCTGCTTGAAGCCATGAAACTGAGCTTCAAAACAGTTGCACATGATATGACGCATATACAATTAAATGATAAATATATGTACACGACGAGAGTTAGTGAAGAAGAGAACCAACTGCACCAATTAATGATAAATGTATGCACTTGACAAGTGTTGGGTCTCATGGCCCTAAAAAATACTTAAAATAATTGTAACGAAGTTTTTTTTAATTTAAAATTTAATTCAAAAAATAAAGTTTTTATATTAGCATGTCACCAATACTATTTATAATTGATGTATAATTAAGTAAATAATTCTTTTTCTCCCACATCATATCATCTTAATCATCTACTTATTACTTACTAGCTTTTGAATTAAAAAAAAATTATAAAACTTATTTCAAGTTCTTTTTTATAGCTCATAAGGCCTAATAATACCATGAGAGCCTAGTTGGTTATGATGTTTTCTCGATTTTTTTTATGGTATATCAACCAATTTAAATTAGATTTTTTTGAAATTTTATTAATTTTACTTTTATATGTATAGGTAGCATATGATAAGGAAAAGATGTTTTGGTGGGTAGCTATCCAAATTAAAGTCTTTTTGGATTTTATTGTAATATGTAAACCTAATATATAGTGAGGGAGATATGATTCGGATAATATAATATGTGAAAGAAATAATTCTTAGGTTTATATTACATCAAATTTAAAGGTAATTGGTAAGTTATATATAGACTAATAAAAAAATTATTTATTAAAATAACTTTTAAATTAAGAAAAATATATAAAATCTGTTACTAAGACTTTTTTGGAGGGTTTATAAGGCAAATTCATTGGAGTATATGGAGTCGATTTACCACGTTATATGGCAGGCAGCCCGAATTAAAATATCCTCGAATCTTAACTGCAACATTTGGCGGGGGGGGGGGGGGCAATAAGGCCCAACAAAGAGTTAGCTAAGAAGAGAACCAACTGTACCAATGTCAAACAGAGCTTCTTCTTCCACATCCAAAATGAATACAATACATACACAATTTGTTTGGAGTTTTCAAACCAGGAATCGATATAGCCGTAGAAGTTAGAACAGATAACCACTTCACCAACCATATTATGTGGCTTGGGGGAACGGGAAGAGGGTTTTTACTTGATCATTGATTGATCATGTCTCTAGCGGATCAGACACCATTGCTAGAACAACAAGACGAAGAGATTGGTTATGTGAGAGAGAGGGGGTGGAGTTGGTTCATAGATGTGTATGAGGCTAAGGGACAGGTCATGTTTGCTGTTCCAATGATCTTAACCAATGTTTCATACTATGGTATCACTCTTGTTTCTGTCATGCTCGTCGGCCATAGTGGCGACCTCGAGCTCGCCGGAGCCACCCTCGCCCAGGCCTGGGCCACCGTCACCGGCCTGGCCCTCATGGTAATGAGCTCTCTACACATTTCTCATCTAAATTTCTCCAACCATCAAATCCGGGTTCATCAAATCCTTTTTCTAGTAGATTTTTTAAGTTCTTATTTATTCGCTCAAAAAGGTGTCCAGGGCATGAATCTTAATTTGTTTGTTTTCGTTTTTTGTTAATATATTATGGCTATAAGAAGTGATAAAAATCAATACATCTCAATTTATAATCCAGTGGCCAATGTTCATGTATATTTTCTTTCATGATTGATTGAGCTAATTGTAGGAGAAAGTGGGAAACCCAGACCCAAATGATTCAATATTTTGATCATACTTTGGATGACACAGGTTGGGTTGAGTGGAGCACTGGAAACACTATGTGGGCAAGGTTTTGGAGCTAAGCTCTACAGATTGCTTGGGGTTTATCTCCAGTCCTCAATTATAATCACTTTCTTCTTCTCCATCATTGTTTCTGCTGTCTGGCTTTACTCTGAATCAATCCTTGTCCTTCTCCACCAGAAACCAGAGGTAGCAAACATGGCTGGCTTGTACTTGGTATATTTGATTCCAGGATTATTTGCATATGGGTTCTTGCAATGTCTGCTGAGATTTCTTCAAACTCAGACAGTGGTAATGCCATTGGTGATCTGTTCACTAGTCCCATTGGCTATGCATGTTGGTCTTGTATACTTCCTCGTCTACCACACTTGTTTTGGTTATAAGGGAGCTCCTATTGGGGCTTCAATATCCTTGTGGGTCTCTCTGATTATGTTGGCAATCTATGTGAAATGCTCAAACAACTTCCAGCAAACAT
>JAVDBV010070731.1:0-10750 GCA_032619315.1 Piper longum
ACCACTCGGATAGCCTCAAAACCACCCGTCACGGACCCGGATGTACTAGGAACAACCACCAAACCCTAGTACCCGGTGTGTCCATCGACTAAGGCTGTAACAATAATCAACTTGTACAATTTACAAGCAAACCAAAACTTCTTTCATAAATACCAAGTGCAACGGAATCTTGCACTCGCAAACCCTCCTTAAGCAATCCACAAGTGCCAAGGAAGCTTGCAATACTCTAACCATAGTTTTTAATATTGGGCATGACTAGCCAATGTATAGGTTGTATTGGAGCAAAATCTGGTCCGGTCCGACACTTTATACCATGATGGACTCTACCCGATTTTTTTATCCTAGTTTGATGCAAAATAAAGACAATTTATGCTGATCTGGAGCTCATTAGAGCAAGGAAGAAGAACATGAGGAAGATGGCATAGAGTAGGAGAACCTTTAGGCATTATATTTCAGAGCACCTGAGCACCTGGTAGTTCGTTAGAAAAATAGCCGGACGCTCGAGCGTTTGGCTTTGTAGCACTCGAGCGCCGGCAGTGCCTGGCTTTGTAGTGCTGGAGCGTCGGTGGTGCACCCATGACACAGGTAAAGTGGTTCTCAGTGATTTCTGTTATTGAGCTCCTTCTATATGAAGATATAGTGCAAAATCTTGTAATCAGTGTAGAGCTGAAAGGATACTCCATACAATTAGTGCCGCTAAATTCAGAGAGCAAAGACTATTGCTATCAACCCCAAATCATGTGTCGGGTAATTCCGCTCGTGGACTTTCTACTAGAAGGACCCATAGACTATCACTCTACTCCTCTACATCATCACGTAGACAAGTTTGATACTTGATGCATCATTGTACACTATGAAGTATCATGGTGCTCTTGAAGACTCACAACAGGTGCTGAAGTGAGCTGGTCCTTCAAAAGTTGTGCTCACAAACATCAGTCCACATTAAACATTCCTCCTCTCTAGTCAGTTGTGTGAGAGGAGCTGGTATCAAGAAGAAACCATGAATGTACCGTCAGTGGTACCCTGCAAGAACTGCCTAAACCCAAGAAACTCTAAATCTTTGATGCTAACCTTAGTCCCATTTGAGAATTGCCTAAACCTTGGCCACATTTACTGATATGTTTGTCGATAACCCCACGTGGCCAAGGAATGCTACCTCGGATTGCCAAAACTCATACTTGGGATAGCTTGGCTTACAGCTTGTGCTCTCACATAGTCTACAAGATAATCAACAAGTGCATCTTGTGTTCCTCCCGAGACCTCAAGTAGATCAGAATGTCGTCAATGAAAACAATCACAGAGTGATTTAGATACTATCTGAACACTCGGTTCATACGATCCATGAACATTGTTGGGTAGTTTGTGAAGTTAAAAGGCATAATAAGGAACTCACAATGATCATATATTGTCCTTAAGGCTATCTTCTGTACATCCTCCTCTTTGATCCTTAGCTTATGTCAACATGAATGAAGATCAATCTTCGAAAACATGGAGGCTCCACCCAACTGGTCAAGCAGATCATCAATCATGAGCAAGGGGTATTTATTCTTCACAGTCACCTGGTTGAGCATTTTATAGTCAATGCACAACTGTAGACTGTTGTGCCTCTTCCTGAGGAAGAGAACAGGAGGACCCTAGGGTCAGATGCTCGACTTGATAAACCCTTGATCCAACAACTCCTGCAATTAAGCTCCCTGAGCTCAAGCGGGACCGTGTAATAAGGTGCTATGAAAATAGACGTTGAATCAGAACCAAGTCAATGGCAAACTCCACCTCCCTAGCTAGCGTAACACCTGCACCTCATCCAGAAACATGTGAGCAAAATCATAAACAATAGAAATCTCTGCAACCGCTGATCTCATCTACTTTAACACTAGCAACACTAGTAAGGAACACCTCGCAACCTCTGTTCATCAGCCTCTAAGTCCGCTAATAACAGATGATCATAGGATCACTGCCCATGTAAAACTCGTAACCCGAGTTAGGGTTTTATAGTCAAACCGGTGGGTTCGACCGCTATTTTCAGTCGGGTCAATTTTAAAATGCGCATACTAAACGCTAGCCAATCGTGTGTTAAGAGCCATGATGGTGATGTGTGTCCAAGTATAAGATGAGAACGTCATGAATGCGGTAAAAAAATGAATTATCAGAATATATAAGAGTATGCTAGTTTATTTTTTTATATAAAGTGGATCATGGAATTAGCTTTAGGCCGTTAACCACGTTAGGACGTATATTTATTATTTTTGGGAGTGTTAATAGATTTAAAGTTTGTTTTTCGAATTAGAACTCAATTATCTTATTTTATGGTATTTTACTATATTTTATTTTATATTTTCGGGATGTATTTCGAAATATTCACTCGAGTCGGGAGCCGGTCAAGTTTTTATTGCGAAAATGCCCCGACCACGATATCTTTCCCTCCCGACCCTCTCCTCTTTCTCCCCAACAACCGACACCCCATACTGAAAGGTTTTTGAATACTTCTGATAAATAATTGATGTAGGAATACACATAAATTGATTTATAACAACACAATCACTAGTCTTATATGCATGAGCAACTAGGTCATATAGATCAGCTCCACTTTTATTTTGAACAATTTAGCAAAAAAAATTCAAAAAAAAAGAGAATTATTTTTTTATATTAAATAGTGACAGGAGAATTAAACATATCAAAAAAGAAGAAAAACTTTTCAATAATTACAAGATTGCCCCACCTAGGGACAGCCAAGGCTCTTTTTTTATTTTATTTATATAGTAGTTGCCGATTGTTGCTAGTGGCGACAGCCCTCCAATGGCGTCGCCTACTAGGCGGCCAGAGGGCTACCTACCTTTTTAAAAAAAATTGAATATTTTGATACGTTTATTTTATTTTTCAAATGAGTGTTTTAGATAATTCAAAATTTCCCCTCTTTTGGTAGTTATGTTTAATTCTCCCACTCCCAAATAATATTAAAAATTTCTCCCCTTTTCTAATAAAAAGCTCTTTAGTAAGTCATAGTAGTCAAAATCCACATAGTTAAATAAAAAAATAAAAAAAGGATTATTATAAATTTTAAATTGAACATAAGTAGATAAATAAAATAAGCACAAGTGATAGATGGACAAGACACTTATAACATGAAATTGGTCAATTAAGTAGTGTGTGAGGTACAACAAGTAATATTCCAAAATGCTACTTATATTAATAAACAAGTGAAACCATATAAGTATTGAGATAACCTATAACTTGTGTATTCTTAACTTCTAATTGCAATAAAGTCAAGCTCAAAGAAAGTAAGTGTGTAAACATGTGAGTAATCAAATAAATGCAAGCACATTAGTTAGAAGAGAAGAGAGATGACATAAATAATTTTCAAGTAGTTTCCAACTGGTATGCCCTCTCTTCTAGCCCACAACATCCTTTAGTTTGGTAGGCCGTTGTATCTTCACTATGGTAATCAACTTGTACAATTTACAAGCAATCCAAAACTTCTTTCATAAATACCAAGTGCAAAGGAATCTTACGCTCACAAACCCTCCTTAAGCACTCCACAAGCGCCAATGAACTTTGCAATACTCTTACCATATTTTTTAATACTGGACCTGACTGGCCAATGTATACGTTGTATTGGAGCAAAATCTGGTCCGATCTAATACTCTATACCATTATGGACTCTACCCGATTTTTTTATCCCGGTTTGATACAAAATCAAGATGATTTATGTTGATCTGGAGCTCGTCAAAGCAAGGAAGAAGAATGTGAGGAAGATGGAAGAGAGTAGAACCTTTAGGTATTCTATTTCGGAGCACCTGAGTGCCTGGTAGTCCTTCAGAAAAATAGCCGGACGCTCGAGCGTCTAGCTTTGTAGCACTCGAGCGCTAGCAGTGCCTGGCTTTGTAGTGCCGGAGCGTTGGTGGTGCACCCACGACACAGGTAAAGTGGTTCTCAGCGATTTTCGTCAATTCTTCAAGTATTTATGCTATTTTTTAATTTTTTCTTTATCTACTGTAACCTATTTTTGCACAAGGATGGTTTCAGGGTGCTAGAAGAAGATTTTCTTCTAGGTTGAGAGAGGAGGAGTTTTATTGTAAATTGAATTTATAATTCTTCTTAATGAGGATTTTTTCTCCGTGATTTTCCACTGTAATTTTTTGGTGTTCTGGTTCTCAATATTTTGTTTCATTGCTTGATTATTAGAAATTATCTTGTCACATGCTTGCGCATATGCGATCTACTCCAACAATTGGTATTAGAGCGTTTATTAGTTCAACAAGAATCATTGCATAAAATGATTGAAGGTAATCTTCTAGATCTCTTTTATAGATATAGTAAGTCAAGGGTTTTCTTTGAAACTTGACATTGAGAAGTTTAATGGGAAAAACATTTTTTCTTTTTGGCAAGAAAAGGTTAAGGATATTTTTGTTAATCAAGGTCTCATGGGTATTATTTGTGAGGTTAAAAAGCTTGCTGATATGTCTAATAAAGACTGGTTTAATTTAGAAAAAAGGCTAGTGGGTGTCATTTGTATACATATCTTCAATGAAATTTATTATAATATTTTGCACATAAAGTCCTCATTTTCTTTATAAATAAAATTAAAGAGTAGGTATATGACAAAATCCTTGACTAGCAAGGCCTATCTTAAGAGGCAGTTGTATTACTTGAGGATGGGTGACTTTGATCTTTGTAATCTCATTTTCATAAGTTTATTAGGTTGTGTAATGATTTATTCTACATTGATGTGAAGATTGGATAGAATGATTAGGCCTACATACTTATCAACTCTTTAAATTTTGTATATGAACCGATTGTGAAGACTTTGTTGTATAGAATCGATTCCATCAAGTTTGATGACCTTATTGCAGCTTTGTTATTTGAGGAATTAATAACTAAGGACAAGAAGGAAGTCAAAATCCAAAAATATATTACATGTATAGGTCTAAGCATGAACGTTTCAAATAGCACTTAAGTGCAACTTTGAATTAAATTTGATAATTTTCATAATTTCATCAAGGGATCTCATCCATGAGGTTTTTTTAATCCAAAAAATTGATTAAATGGCCTATAGATATTGTGATCAAATAAAACTCCACCAACTATATTCTACGATGTCAAACAAATAACATGAGCAAACCAAAAGAGAATCTTAATGGGCCTGAGAAGTGCTCTTCGTCCTATCACAGCAAGCCCAACTTTGAGCGGCCTAGTGATGTAGATAGCTATATGATCCTCTATGATAAATGCGTGCAATGCATGAACCATCTTAGATGCAGCAAGGATGCATGACTACAACAAGAAATTAAATAAATACACAACTGATTTGATAACATTGCTTTTTTGATATCTTGAAGTAAGCTCACCAGATCAATAAACTATGTGCTAAAATTATAACTATGATGTCGGTATGTTAGAAACATCAACTAGGCTTAAACCCAACAAGGATCCAACAAAGAGAATTAAGATGTCGTCATCACCCAACCCAACTATGAGAATAATGATTTTTATTACTTTCATCTTTTATCATTTATTGAATAAATTAATTTAACTATAAAATTAATTAAGATAACATGGTGTTTTGAAATTACACACACATGAAAATTATTATAATGTTGCTTATTTAATTAATTAATATTTGGCATGCGATCCAATGCAACCTGAATGTGACCCGAATTGATAGTGTTCAAAATCTTTTTATTCTTACAACCTTGATTAGCCTATTTAGGTAGTGTTTTGCCGCACACAATCAACAAACACATAAAACACAACCTAAATATCAATAAAGGTGCAAACTTTATATAGAAATTAAAATTTTCTATTGAACTAACATGCAAAATATACTAAATAATATATCAAAATGATCAACATAAGATGATCTACATGATCAACAAGGATCTACGTGAAATAAATGCCAAACAAACAAAGAAAACAAAGAAAAAAGGAAGAAAAAGTGTACCCGGAAGAAGAGGAAGAGAAAGAGGAAGAAAGGGAAGGAAAACGGGAGTAATGGGGGAAGAAATGAGGGAAAAGAAAGGGGAAAGAGGGGTAAAAGGGGAGAGGATGGAGGCCAAGGGAGAGAGGAGAAAAGGGAAAGAGAAGGAGAGGGGGGAAGGAGGAGGTTGCTAAGCTTTATGTTTAAAACTTGAAACCGTCCCCAGGGCACCTTTGCACCCTGCAATTTTCCCACATGCACGCTTTGTGCGTGGGCGTAACAGTGCTAGGAGGACATCCTTGCACCCTGCACTTATCTGCATCAAGGAAAATAGGGGACAAAAAGGAATAGGAAAGGGAAGAGAAGGAGGGAAAGAAAGATATAATAAGTAAAAAGAGGTAGGTCGGCTTCTAGAACACAACTAGGGCTCGACGGTACGCCAAGGTTGCATGCGACACAACTCAAATGCAACACACGGCCCTACACTAACTAAACACCCGAAACCACAACATGGACAAGACTTGGTAATTGGGGCCGGTCGAATAATACTCAATGGCAAATATGCCCAATGCCCAAGTCCACAGCAACACACAAGGACCCACTTAGTGCTAGGCCGATTGAGTTAAACCAGCTCCACACTAACCGACTCAAACCAAACCCAAATATGTCATGAAAACACCGAACCGGCAGGTCTATTTTACAACCACCAAAGCATAAAGAAGCAACAAGAACAACAAAAAAAGTCTCAAACTAGAAGCAAGGCAAGAGAAGAGAACAGAGTATATCTCACTCAATAGCTAGAGCGAACAAGCCAAGGAAACATTGCCTCATCCTATCCTCACTTTCCCAAGTCGCCTCCTCAATGCCACGCAGGACCACAAAACCTATACCAGGGGCACCTCCATCTAAAGAAGGGTCTTCAAACAGCAATCTAAGATCCACACGACCTCCTCCTCATACGACAGGTTAGGACAGAGCTCCAACTCCTCATAAGAGATCTGATGCAACTGATCGGCCACATACCTTCTTAGCAAAGAAAAATGAAAAACAAGATGCACTGTTGACAAACTGGGCATAAGGGCAAGCCTGTAGGTCACCTCTCCTACTAGTTCAAGCACCTCAAACGAAGCAACATATCTCGGGCTCAACTTACCTCACTTCCTAAATGTCACTCTTCATTTGGTTGGGGTGACTTTCAGGAGAACGAGATCCCTGGGAGCAAAGCTGACCCCACAATGTCTCTAATATGCATGTGAGCATTTCTGTCCTCTGCTGCCCTCAACCACTAACAGACGGTCTTAATCATTCTCTTAGAATCTTGTAACAACTCCAACCACCAACGGTTGTCCTCCCTCAAGCCAACACGTGGGGGATCTGTACAGTTTGTCATACAATGCCTCAAATGGAGGCATACCGATGCTTGCCTGATAACTGTTGTTGTAGGTAAACTCTACCAATAGTAGATACTCATCCCATGAACCACCAAAGACTAGTAAACATGATCTGAGCAAGTCTTCAAGGATCTGAATCATCTACTCTAAGCACCCACCCATTGATCTACAATCACTCACTCCATATCAAGTTGATGACTTGTAGGTGGTAGACCCATAACAAATCACAAGTGATACAATCCTACTTCCACTTAGAAATCAGCAATGGCAAAAGTATCCCTCCGAGTGTCATGCGATCAACCTTTACCTTCTAACAGATAGGACATCTCAACACCATGTCAAGCACCTCTTTCTCCAGCCCAGGTCACAAGTATGATCTACAAATATCATGGTACATCTTCACGGATCCAGGGTGGACCTTGAATCTCAAATAGTACACCTCTTTAAGTGTCTGTTGTTGGATACGTGAATGTACTGGCAACTATGACACGTACAACTGGCCTCTCATCCACACAGACCCATCGACATCTCTAGCCAAGCTAGTGTGTGCTCTCTGCACCATCCAACTGTCCAGCTGCTCACAAGTATGATCTACAAATATCATGGTACATCTTCACGGATCCAGGGTGGACCTTGAATCTCAAATAGTACACCTCTTTAAGTGTCTGTTGTTGGATACGTGAATGTACTGGCAACTATGACACGTACAACTGGCCTCTCATCCACACAGACCCATCGACATCTCTAGCCAAGCTAGTGTGTGCTCTCTGCACCATCCAACTGTCCAGCTGCTCACAAGTATGATCTACAAATATCATGGTACATCTTCACGGATCCAGGGTGGACCTTGAATCTCAAATAGTACACCTCTTTAAGTGTCTGTTGTTGGATACGTGAATGTACTGGCAACTATGACACGTACAACTGGCCTCTCATCCACACAGACCCATCGACATCTCTAGCCAAGCTAGTGTGTGCTCTCTGCACCATCCAACTGTCCAGCTGCTCACAAGTATGATCTACAAATATCATGGTACATCTTCACGGATCCAGGGTGGACCTTGAATCTCAAATAGTACACCTCTTGAAGAATTTGTTGTTGGATACGTGAATGCACTGGAAACTATGACACGTACAACTGGCCTCTCATCCACACAGACCCATCAGCATCTCTAGCCAAGCCAGTGTGTGCTCTCTACACCATCCAACTGTCCAGCTGCTCATCCTCATCTTGTGCCTATCTTATCTGATCTAACACTACCGAGCTAATCACTAATCTGGCCATCACTACCACGAACTCTCAGTAAGATATGTCGACCCTTAGCTGCACATGACACTGGCCTCCGATTCAAGGCATTTGCCACTACATTTACTTTATCTAGGTGGTAGGTATTTTCAATGTCATTGTCAATTAGGAACTCAAATGATTGCCTCTTTCTGTTATTGAGTTCCTTCTATGTGAAAATATACTTCAAACTCTTGTAATCAGTGTAGAGTTGGAAGAATACTCCATACAAGTAGTAACGCTAAATTCGGAGAGCAAAGACCATTGCTGTAAACTCCAAATCATGTGTCGGGTAATTCCGCTCATGGACTTTCTACTGCCAAGACACGTACACTATCACTCTGCCCCTCTACATCATCACGTAGACAAGTTCGATACTTGATGCATTGTTGTACACTACGAAGTATCATGGCGCTCTCAAAGACTCACAACGGGTCCTTCAATGTCTCAAAGTTGTTCTCGCAAATGTCAGTCCACACAAAACATTCCTCCTCTCTAGTCAGTTGTGTGAGAGAATCTGGTATCGAGAAGAAACCATGAATGTACCGTTGACAGATACTCTGAATCTTTGATGCTAACCTTAGTCCCATTTGAGAATTGCCTAAACCTTGGCCAGATTTACTTGTATGTCTACCGATTACACCACATGGCTAAGGAATACTACCTTAGATAGCCAAAACTCGTACTTGGATAGCTTGGCTTACGGCTTGTGCTCTCGCATAGTTTGCAAGATAATCAACAAGTGCATCTCATGTTCCTCCCGAGACCTCGAGTAGATCATAATGTCATCAATAAAAACAATCACAAAGTGATTTAAATAATGTCTAAAAACTCAGTTCATACGATCCATGAACGTTGTTGGGTAGTTTGTGAAGCGAAGGGCATAACAAGGAACTCACAATGATCATATATTGTCCTAAAGGTTGTCTTTTGCACATCCTCCTCTTTGATCCTTAGCTTATGTTAACCTGAATGAAGATCAATCTTCGAAAACATGGGGGCTCCACCCACTGGTCAAGCAGATCATCAATTATGAGCAAGGGGTATTTATTCTTCACAATCACCTGGTTGAGTATTTTATAGTTAATGCACAACCGTATACTGTCATGCCTCTTCCTGAGGAAGAGGACAGGAGGATCCTAGGGTCAGATGCTCGGCCTGATAAACCCTTGATCCAACAACTCCTGCAATTACTCCTTGAGCTCCCTGAGCTCCAGCGGAACTGTGCAATAAGGTACTATGAAAATAGACATTGAATCAGAACTAAGTCAATGGCGAGATCCACCTCCCTGGCTGGCGTCAAACCTCCACCTCATCGAAAAACATGCCAGCAAAATCATAAACAATAGGAATCTATGCCAACTCTGACCTCCTCTGCTTTGTTGTGGCAATGTCACTAGTAAGGAACACATTGCAACCTCTACTCATCAACCTCTGAGCCCACTAATAGGCGATGATCATCGGATCACTGTCCGTGCAAAACTCGTGACCCGAGTCAAGGTTTTATAGTCAGAACCGATGGGTTCGACAGTTATTTTCAGTCGAGTTAATTTCAGAACACGCGTACTAAGTGATGGTCGGTCTATGTTAAGAGCCATGAGGGTCATGTGTACTCAAGTATAATATGATAACATCATGAATGTTGCAGAAAAGAATGAACTATCAAAATATAAGAGAGTAAGCTAGTTTATTTTTTTATATATAGTGGATCATAGAATTAGTTTTAGGTTGTTAACCATGTTAGGAGGTGTATTTATTATTTTTGGGTGGGTTAATAGATTTAGAGCATGCTATTCAAATTAAAACTTGATTATTTTATTTTTATGGCATTTTATTCTATTTTATTTTATATTTTCGGGATGTATTTCATAATAATGACTCGAATGAGGAGAGAGTCAAGTTTTTATTGCAAAAATGCCCCAACCACAATATTTTTCCCTCCCAACCCTCTCCCCTTGTTCACCGATGACCAACATCCCCCCCCCCCACCCTAGATGACCACAATTTCACATATCCCCTCTCCAATCAAAAACCCGTCTTTTGGTACCCTTTGCCCTAGCCGACCCACCTTCCTTGCCGCCAGTGACTAGCACCGCCAGCGGCAATCACCTTGGCGATCTATTTTCATCATCGACTCCCTGGTACCACCCTTGCCTAGGC
>JAVDBV010070734.1:0-22378 GCA_032619315.1 Piper longum
TGATGGGGTGAGGCTCGGCAGGGAGGTGCAGGGTAGCGAGGGATGGGGCGACAGGTTGGAAAATGGCAGAGGACGAGGCAGTGGGCGGGTGGACGAGATATGGTGACAGGGGTTAAGATGGGTAAAAGTGAAAAAGAATAAAGACGTAGTTTAGGTAATAAAAATAGACACACTCTCTACTTGAATAAATAATAATAAAATAAATTTTAAAATTATAAAATAAAATATAATTTAATGACATATTTTTAAATAAAATAATATAAACTAATTTTAACCGATTTAATTTTTAATGAATCCATCGCCTAATTCAATGATTATCTTCGAGTCCATTTAAACGTCCGATGCCCATTTTTACGATAATGGGCTGCAGGGCAAACAATCAAGATTTGAAACAGCCAGCCTGTACATTCCATTGTGCAGCACACGTTACCATACACAAATTACAAAGATCCAAGAACATAAAAGTAAACACAGAGAAGACAAACCACACTGCTAACTCATTAATATAACTAGTGTATGTGTGCAATAAACTACCATCTTTTCAAGAAGATGCAGTACTACCGCCCTTGCCAAAAGGGCAAGCAAACCTCGAAGAGAAGAGTGGGCACTGATCTTGTTCTTGGCCGCCGCAGCCATCGCCGTCGAAGTTAAGCATGTAACTCTCCAGGTCATAGCAGTATGCCGACGGCGTCGTCTTTCGCCGACCATTGCTACCATTACCGGACCCAAATCTACGAATAAAAGTCTTCCACCTCGGCCCGGCAGCGAGCTCCGACCACCCCTTCAACTTCTTGCCCATCCGAACCCACCACGGCTCTCTTTCCTCCCCTTGGGGAAGGCACCTATATCCCCTTCCATGTTTGAAGAAAGAACAACAGCAGGTGTGTACATGATTGGCTGATTGAAAGTCCTGATATTTTGTATCGTCTTGCAATCCTTTTTCGTTAATTTGGTGCAAATTGAAGATGGGTTTTTGACGGGGAACCATGACTATTGGTTCTTGGAAGACAGGAGTTTGGAGGGAAGACGTAGGGAAGGAGATATGGGGAAGGATGGATGGAAGGGTACTGGGGAGACTTAAATAGTTGAATTTAAGATAGTAATCTAATACCTCAATATAATAAAAAAAATAATAAGATTTGTTCTAAAGGAATCTTTTCTCTCCTAATAATCAGTTGCAACTCTTTAGAAAGTGGTGTCCACTTTGATTTTTATTATCTTATTACAAAAGGGTATGCTCTTATTTTTCAAATTAAAAGATTATATCTAAATGGTAGCACCTTTTTATTATCGGAAAATTTTTCTCCAAAAAATCTTGATTTTTTAATATATTTGTTCTTATTGAAGTTAACAAATATTTTTCTTTTATTTTTTGCGTATTTTTGTAATTAAATTATTTTTATTTAATCATACAATAATATTTTTCATTATATTATCATTTTTATATTATTTTAAAAACTTAGTGGACTACAATTAAAAAATAATCTTCTATGATTGTGGCTGTCTAATATTTTTTGTTTTCCTCATTTCCAATAATTATTTTACCTCGGGCTAGTTGTTATTTAAAGTAGAGTGTAGGTATTTCTTCCGACAGAAACTAGGAGGATATTCGTGGTATTGGGGAATGTCGATGAAGCATGTTCATGTAATGTGAATAAAATTTACATTTTTAGTTGATACTAGGCAAGATGCACCCACTTATTTCAAAGATAAATTCTAATTTGATAGATAAATCCCACTCAAATAATGTGAAAATCTTTGATTTTTAAGCATAGATTCTAATTAAGTGAAAATATAGATCAATAATTTTTTTTATTTTCGTTGTATTTTAATTAATTGAATCTCAAACCTTTCATCAAAGCAAGACTTTGAGTTCCCTTTTCATTAATATTAATAATTAATAATAGATATCTACAGACAGGGTGAGAATTTGAGACATTAGAAACCTATGTTTAGATCGTCGGATATCAATCAATCGTGATCGTCATACATTAGCAGCTAGGTTTGATTTTGGAAACATGAACAAATTCATTTCCCCAGGTAAATGTGCTACAAGCTTAATTAATAATTTATTACTATAATATTTATATATTTAGTACATTAGAAGAGGTGTGCTTATAAATTTTTAATTTTAATTATGTTATAAATTAAATTTAATTATGTTATCAGAATCTTCTTGATAAATAAAGAGTTGAATAGAATATTAAGAAATAATATTAAATATGAATGTGAACGTATTAATGAGAAGATTGTATAAATAATTTTCAAAGTTTATAAATAAGTATTTGGATTTTCATATTGAATTGACACTCACTGGTTAGATTTTTTAATAGAGATTCACTAGTATAGAATATGTGGTATAATTAATCAATTTTAAAAAATAACCTACCCAATCTTGTTTAGACTAGATTGTTACAATTGATATTAGAACTCAACCTAGATTGCATTAAATACTAGAATGAATGGGATGTTGGTTGTGAGATAGGTCCACGTGTCAAGAAGAGAAGTCATGATGAGAGAATTTCTTAAGGCCAATTTAATCCCTAACCAATATGATAAAATCTCATATGTCAGTCTGCGAGTATTTATAAGTCTTCAATTTTAGTAGGCCACTTTAAAATAATCATTTAGGTCCATCAATTAATTTATACTAAGGTCAAGTTGTTGCATCAGTAATAGATATCATTAACTCCAAGACAGGCCCTTTAGTTTTTTTTTTCTGTTGTGAATGTACAAATTGAGTAGTACTTTTGATTGCTTATTATTGAATAATTTTTTGCACCTTAATTAGTCTCTCTTGGCCACTCTCCCATCACCTATTTTGGAGCATGTAAACACATACATACTGAATCCACCAAGTAATATAGATGGACAATGGCCATCGGCAGCACTGCTCATCCACGGACAAATTCACATGTACACTAAGGTCAAGTCTCCACGACAAGACCCCTTTTAGTTTTTTTTTTCTGTTGTGAATTTACAAATTGAGTGGTACTTTTGATTGCTTATTATTGAATACATTTTTGCACCTTCTTAATAAGTCTATCTTGGCCACTCTCCTCTCATCACCTATATTGGAGCATGTAAACACATACATGCCGAATCCACCAAGTAATATAGATGGCCAATGGCCATCGGCAGCACCGCTCATCCATGGATGGATAAATTCCCATTTTGACTGCCCAAAGTTGGCTTCTCGCTAACCACGTGTATGTACTAGTTGAAGTGATAGCGATAACCTTAACACCATCAAACTCACAAGCAAGGACTATAAACTAAGCTATGAGGCATGAATCAGGAACATTATCGCCTCCTCGGCACAAGTAAAGTCAAGTTCACCGTTCTTTTGGTAAGTAGAAAATGTATTAATAGAGAGTCTGCAGAGTGAGCTTTCTAATTGTTTACTGCTTTCCTCGGTACATATCTGTCGTCAGAGGTGGGTTTCGGCCGCCAATGAGAGCCAAGATTAGTTGAGGAAAGTAGGTATGCGAGCAAGCCAACAATGGTGGCCGTGCATATTCGGCAGCTTTGGTCATTTCACTCAGCACGGACGGGGATCACAATAGGCCCCATCCAAGTTGGGATGGCCTATTTTGCCGATGATGCTTATCCCCTCGCGCTCCTAAAAGCTGTGATCTGATCACCCCCCAAATGGCCACCGGCCCCGCTAAAGACGCATCTCCAGTACCCCCAATAATGATATCGGCTAGGTTCCGAAGGCCGATATTGATGAATCCGAATCTAATGAATTCGACCTGTGATTCAAATTAATTTAAGATCGAACTCGTGTTCGGACTTTTCAAAGGTTTAATGTATCTGAAAATAATAGGATCAAATATAGATTTGAGGTGATTTAATTTGGATTCGATCCGAATAAGATCATATTTAATAAAATTATATTTAAAATTATTTAAAATAATATATTTTATATTTTCCCCTATTTTTATATTAAAAGCTATATTATCTTTATTATTCTAGTAAATTGGGTTAAATTCGTATTAGATACAGATTTTTCAGATTCGGATTGAATACAAATATTGTAGATGAAATAGGTCTAGTTCGAGTTTAGATTTTCAAATTCGGATCGGATACGACTATGTCTGCATTTAACCCCTATCTGGCCCAAATTCGTCCCTACCCAATACCTCTCCAAGATTACTAGTCGCATTGCTAACTAATCAATAATGATAAATGAAGTAGGAATAGGAATATATGTCATGTCATATATGACCTATATGTCATATCAAAAAAACTAAAAATTAAAAGTGGATGATTTTAGAGATAAATTATAATTAAATAAAAATATAAATTATACTAATGTAATATCTTATTTTTATTTTATTATATTTTGATGAGTTAAATTTTTCTACTTTTCATAAGCAAGAATTTTATCCTCTTTTTATTAAAAAGAGTTGAGAATAGTCTATTTCTCAATGACAAATGGATGGAGTGAAGACAAAACAAACATGGTACAAACCTATGGTATTAGACATAGAATATTTGTTAATTTCCTTTTAGTCTTATGATGGGAATGAGATTAGGAGGTGACTACTATATAAAATTTATTGTAAGCTTTTTAAAATGATATAAACAATTTTATGTTTCACTATCAAATAGTTGTAAGAAAGGAAGGAGGGAGGTTTATGTTTCATATGCGATGAGAAATATATTTCTGGACACAAATATAAAAGATTATTCCCCATTAAGTGGTAAGAGATGAAGGTATATTAAAGGAAGACACTGAAGAAGAGTTGGACTCCATGGTACCAACTATATCTCTCAATGTATTAACTAGCACCATAACTACCAACACCACGAGAGTGTTAGGGAAAGTAGGTGGGCAACAAGTAACACTATTAATAGACTCGTGGAGTTCACACAATGTTGTGAATCCAAGTCTGATTTAAAAATTAAAGTTATAAGTAGAGACAAATAATGGTTTGAAGATTTAGGTAGCCAATGAGAGAAGATGAGTTGTGGGAGCAAGTGTGTGGGCATTATGTTAGATCTACCTGGGTATAGTACTGTTGCAGATTTCTTTGAACTTCAGCTGGAAAAGTTTGATATTGCTCTAGGCATTCAGTGGTTGAAGACTTTCGGATCAATATTGTGGAATTTTGAAACCTTTAAAATGTATTTCATTGAAAATGAGAAAATAAAGGAGTTGCAAGGTCAAGTTAATCCACCAAGTCAATTGTGTGACAAGAAACATATAACTCACTCCTTCAAGAAGAGGAAACAAGGTTTACTAATGAATCTAAAGATAATGGACAATAGTTGCACAAAACAACAAATTCACTCATTATTTGCCCTATAAGAGAAATAGTTGAACAGTGTGCTACAAAAAATTTGAAAAAGTTTTCTCTGTACCTAAAAGCCTGCCACCACAAAAAGCTTATGATCATCATATACCTTTGAAGGAAGGAACTCCACATGTGGTCATCAAGCCATATAGATACCCTTACTTTCAAAAAAATAAAATAGAGAGGTGAGTCAAGGATGTACTGGAGAGAGGTATAATTCAGCCTACATCAAGTGCATATTCATCCTCAGTGTTGTTGGTAAAAAAAAAAGGATGGAAGTTATGTAGCACCCGAATTCAGCCCAAAGGAATGGACCAAATCGTGATATTATAATTTTAAAGCTACTCATTAGGCTATCACGTATAAACTTTACAGAAATGAATCTCAACCCTTTGTAGAGGCTTAAGACCGACACCATACTTGGTTTTCATAGAATGCATGTAGAATTCATACTAGAAAGGCAGATCTTAGACTTAAAAATATCGTAACTGAGGCAAAAACTCCCCAACGACTATGAGCGATGACTTTAAAAATGTAATGATCAAAATTGGATCGAACTCTTACTAGGCTCAAGCTCTGTGTGTTAGCTAACTAGGCTCACTGACCTAAACCTATTTGGAGTCCTCTAACCCATAAACGAACAGTTACAAAATTAGTCTGCGGCCCAAGAACATTGTTCAAGCACCTTGCGAGTAAGAGTCTGTACGGGATGTATGGGCCGCACTAATATTCCTCCAAACCCTGAGCTAATGTAGAGTATGAGGGTATTTCGTAACGCAGTATATTTTCAAAATTTGTGGCACTAACTTAATCGTTCCTTTTCTGACTCTCGTACAATGACATGTGTTATATGAAGGATGTGAGGGCGTAAATGTTGTATATATAAATATTAATATTAGCTGTGAGTGTATGTCGACATGCGTTGAAGTATGTTTTCTTACCATAGTGTGAGCCAATTTTGAAGCTTCCTAAGTTCTCATGGGTAATGGAATACTCATTTGCTAGCTTGCTGATTTATTGGTAGTTATTCGGGCCAGTAACTATATTTATTTGATTACTGACTTTGTTTTCTATTATATGTAAGTAACCCTCTAGCGTCAGCCAACGTAGGTACATGGATTAGATAGCTCAGTGGCGGTAGTGATGGGTACATTATGTTATGTTATATGTTTTGGACTATGTATTTTATAGATGACTATAAGCCTGGTATGCGTCCTAACTATGTGATCCTTGAATGATTTGGATGTGTGTCATGATTGTTGTGCTAGCATGTTTTATTGCTATATTATTATATTATTATATTATTATTGTAGAGTAGTAATAATTTGGGGCAAGGCTAACCATTGTCTGCAGGGTATAGAAACCCAGAATCCTAGAACATGAAAAGGAGTTTAGCCAAGTACACAAAACATATTTAGCTTGTTAGAGTAACGTGGGTGGAGGAGCTTACGGTTTATACCAGTTAAAGACCCACATGAAGTCTGGGTATTAGGGTTTGATGCCCTGATACTCGATATTATTGTGTAATTTCTCTGATAATTTAATTATTGCTTGTGTAGGGTATGTAGAACAGATAACCATGACACTTGTTTAAATACTTACATCATCTTCATGTAACTAATAAGAAAACTTAAGACAATTACTTGAACTAAGTAGTAAGAATATTTTGTACGCAACAACATGCAACCATAAAACTGTAGCGAGGGTGTGCTTCTTATATAATTAGGAGTGATCATCATATTTTTAAAGTCACCGGAGAAATTCTGCTTCTGTTACGACTATCGGTATCGTATCGATCCCTTTAAGTATAAGATCCATCTTATAGTACGAACTCTATACGTATTTTATGAAAACCAAGTTTATTGTCCGTCTTAAACCTCCATAAAGTGTTAAGATCCGTTTCTATAAAGCCTGTATGTGATAGCTCAACGAGTAGTTTTTAAATTATACTATCACAATTCGATCCGTTCCTTCGGGCCGAATTGGATGGACCAAATTGAGGTGTTACATCTAGCCTATGCACATCCTCCAACTTTTATTTTATTTTTTTTACTAACAATACTGAAGATGAATATAGACTTAATGTAGGTTGAATCATTAATTAATGTTGAAAAAGTACAATTCATATATCATAGATTAAAAAATTCTAAAAACTACCAAACAAATTAATTTTTGATAGTTTGAAAAATGAGTCTTTTTTGCTTCTTAAATAAAAATTGTAAATATTTAAATAATCAAAACAAAGTTGTTTTAAAAAGTTGATAAATTAAAACTTAAATCAATAAATACTTATAGAAAGTTTTACTTAGCATTTGAAAAAGTAAAACTCCAATTGGACGGGCAAGAAATATGGAGAACTAACGGTCGCACGCAGTTTGCCCTATGTACATATCCTAGTTCCAAATGCATATATGATATTATCATGAGGCTCAGAAGACGAACCCAGATAAAAAAATACTACAAAGCTACCCAAAAAACTTATATAGAAATAATACATGGTTTTATCGATATGATATTTAGTTGTTTGTTTTGATTATATATTTATGTACCCAATAAATAGACGAGAGAAAGAAAAGGAAAAACAAAAAAGAATGGAAGGAACCAACTAGAAAAGACTTTTAATTCATACATGTGGGAAATTTTTAATTCTCCTAGGAAATGGTCTTTTTACATTCAACCACCTCATTATACATAGAAAAAAAACTAATGGAAGGAACGATTTGTAGGGTTAAAATTAATCTCTGTAGGGTCAAAATTAATCACACTTAAGGAGGAGTTTGAAACGCAAAAATTAATAATACCGTAGATGTATAAATTAGGTCTACGAATATTAAAAAAAAATACGTTAACCCGTGTAGCATACAAAAGCCACAACTCACGTAATCGGCTCTCACGCGGTGCCTACACGATCCCACACCATAGAAAATGACTAATTTACCCGTATACCACCCAAAACCGCGGCCCAAACCCGCGTCCTCAACCGTCTTTCCACCTCCCCTTCCATATAAACACCGGCGTCTTCATCATCTCCTACAGCGCCCACGCCTCCGACCCTCGCCGGCGAAAAAAGCCGCCAACTTTGGAACTCAAACTCGGCTGGGAGATGGCCGACGAGCTAGACCCCGATCCGGCGAAAGATCGCTTCCGGCTCTCCGGCTGCCTCTCCTGCTGCTTCCCCAGCGCGCGGCGGGAGGCGGCGGACGGCGACGGCTGCGAGCGGCCGCGGCTGGTCCGGGCGTCGTCGTCGTGGCTGCGGTCACGGGCCCAGGACATCCCGGAGTTGCGGGAGAAGTGCCGGAGCTTGATCTCGAGGATGGGGCGGCGGAGTGGGCGGCGCCACCCCGCCGACTTCCGGTACGACCCGCTCAGCTACTCCATGAACTTCGACGAGGGCGAGGACGAGGCGCTCGTCGGCGACTTCCGCTACCGCAACTTCTCCTCCCGCCTGGCCCCCACGCCGCCGCTGTCCTCTCCCGCCGTCGAGATCGTCTCCTGAGTCTGATCGCTGGGGGCCGTCTTCGCTGACCGCCAATCTCTCCGATCATGTGTACATACAAATTCGGATTACTCTTTCTTTGTTTGTTTTGTGTAGTTTGGATTCTCAATTGCTATAATAGTTTTTGTATTTGCTGTTTTGGTTTGCGGATGGATTTTGGTGTCATTTGGTGTGGTTTTGCGACTTAGATTTGGTGGTTTACCGGCCAAAGTGGTGATTGGCTGTTTCGCAGCGACGTGGGTAGGCGGTTTGCCGGCGAGGTGCCGGTGGGAGAGAGGGAGGGGGCGAGGGTGTAGGGTGGCCGTTACAACATCTGTTTCATGATGGGATGGGGGGGTGATTTTTTTTAGAGGCGCCACTTTTTGGTACACCTAAAATATATAATATGTTAAACTAAAGTTTAATGAATAATTTTTTAATAATAATAATATAATTTGTCTTAGGGTAATTAGTAAGGGGCACTTATTATTAGTTATTAGTACCAGTAAAACGATTAGGAAATGCTGTTTACTTGGAGTAGTAAAGAAATTCAATGTAGGTTTGGAAAAAAGAAGAAGAGAGATTCAATGTAATTATGTTGGGGGAGAAGAATAAAGAAGATTCAACGTAATCGATGAACATGATTGGAAATGACTATTTATTCGTTGTGTTGGACATGAATTTGAGAAATATGTGGAACTTATTGGGTTCAAATGTTTGTTCAGCTAAGTTCCTTTCCAACGTCCAGCTTCGAATGTTTATTAGACTTGAACTTGTTATTTGTGTTCCTTTTGCCCGTGATAAGTTAAAAAAAAAGCCCACGGTAACACTTGTATAGATTCCCTTGTTAAACGTTGGAACAGTATTGTTTAGAATTTTATATACTTGAGGATTTGCAGAGTTATGTAGAGAAACAATTGCTATTAAGCTAGTGTTGTTTGATTTTAATGAGTCTTTTCAGCTAAAATCGGAGAATTGATGCTAAAATTGTAGTTTATTTTTTCCTATTTTTTTCTTTTCTGTTTTGGTAATTTACACGGCGATGGTTACTAATCAGCACTTGGGAGGGTATGGTGGGTCATGTGTGTGGCTAGTGTAGGAATAATGACATGCTAAAACACGGCGTTTCTTAATTAATCTTTCGTACAATATGAATCAAAGAATCAAACGAGTAAACTAATATTGCTACTTTGACTCAGGGCTTCGATGTCCACTAGACTACGCAATGAGGAAGTGGATAGAAACCCAAATAACAAAATATCGCTCTTCACTCGTGTGGATTTTTCTGCTCTTGTGTGTGTGACTGTGTGCTAAATAATTGAGTTGGCAAACTTGCCAGCTGAAAGATAATGACGTCGTGGGCTAAGCAGAAGAGAAGGCCATCTTTTTAATTGTTTCCTCGACCATGATGCTTTTGTTTCTTGCTTAAATTGTTGGAATGGTGGGCGGATTTGGTTTGACGATGGTGCTGGGAAAGGAGAATAGGAATACCAATACTAATGTCTGATAATATATTTTAGCAATGTAGAAACAGACGATAAAACAAGGTTGGATGATGCGATCTTAACTTCTAGCTATATCTGGTTTATAAGTCAGAATGAAAATTTAGAATACTGATTTCTTGTTTATAGTGCACTGGAACTACTTCATATATGGTGCATCAAATGGATGTATCGGCGGTCATATGCATTGGGTAAGAAAAGTCGATTTCATTTGTGTTCTACTTGTATTTTACTCAACTTGCGAACTCCTACGTTATGAAAATCTAGTTGGGCAACAAATTTTTTTTTTTTTAAAATGACGTTTTATTAGCAACAAAATTGGACTTTTTGTTGTTTCTTCAAAAGTGTGATTTAGTGTGCCAGCGTTTCAAAAAGATTTTTGAAGTAGAAAACCATATATTTGACTCAGCGTGGTCCCTTTGTTGAGGAACCATTCTTGGTGACAAGTCCATAGATGGTAGAATTTTAGTATAAATTATAGTTTCAAAAATATTTTTTATATAAATGACTATATTTACAAGGTTCATATACATTGTCCACTGCATGATCTTGGGGCCAATCAATTTTTCATAAAGGTATTAATTTTAAATAATTTTTAACTTTACGTATTTTCATGTGGTGAATGAACGTGGAGTCAAGAACTCCTTTGAGCCTCTATATACGAGATGATTTTACATGAGAGCCATGTTAATGAATCCTATATTGATAAGATATAATGTGAATGAGTGTGCAAATTTGTAAGTTGCCTTGACATAAAAAATGAATAAAATTTGACTCAAAATTGGCTATATATATATATATATATATATATATATATATGCATGATTAATTGTGCATATTTATGACAATTTCCCCTCAAAAAGATTGTTCCTAATAAGAGCTTTAATTTTATAAAAAAGAATAGAAACGCTGCTATACACTAATTATTTCAACAGCAGCTCTCGAGGAAGTGACAGAACATTTGCAACTTTTGGCCTCACCATTTCTTTTTATGACTTTATATTTTGAAGGGTTTCATTTACATTATGGATATTCGGCACTTGTACTTTTCAAGAAATATTCATATATTAAATCTTATAAATAAAAGTGTTATTAAAAAGCAAGCTGTTAATCAAAATATAATAAATATTAAATAATAATAAACTAAATTAATATAATCCATATTTATTAAATTATAGTTTATCTTTAATTGCAGAGAGGTTATATTAGGTATCTTCATTCAATTAAAGTTTTTATTATTAAAATAGAATCGCAACTTCAAAAATTATTATAATTTAAAATAAATATAAACCCAGAGTTGTCAAGAATCCGTTGTAGTCTAGTTGGTTAGGATACTCGGCTCTCACCCGAGAGACCCGGGTTCAAGTCCCGGCAACGGAATAATTTTGCAAAATGGTCACATTTTTTGTCACTTTGTTTATAAGTTATAATCCAAGATTAAGTTTCTTAATATTATCACGTACCGCACTGTGCTCTCATTCCCAACTAGGACCAAAAGCAAGTTGGTAAAAGCACGTAAATGGTTGGAATTTTGCTAGTAGATTGGTAATAGATTGTATATATACAGACAGGAGACTTTTCTAGCTGGTGAACTGTATTTGAAGATGCAGGAAAGGTTCTTGTGCTTCACAGAAGTTGAAGCCAACTTTAGATCAGACAACAGTTGAAAGCTACGTACGACCAAATTGACAGTGCTGCTGCAAGATTCGATTACGATCATACAAAAATGATTGTATCCAAATTGTCTAAATCTTAGAAGAATATACAGGTATTGTTACTGCTATGGATTACTTATAGAGAAAGTCCTTTATATATACTTAACGATGCTGGCAATACAGGTATTGTTACTACTATGAACAAGTTAATTATAAGCTGTCGTTCTCTCATTGCATGGATGGTTTTCTCTCTATTTGTTGTACTTAACAAGTTAATTAGCCAAAGAGATTACTTATAGAGAAAGTCCTTTATATATACTTAACGATGCTGGCAATACTACTATGAACAAGTTAATTATAAGTTGTCGTTCTCTCATTGCATGGATGGTTTTCTCTCTATTTGTTGTACTTAACAAGTTAATTAGCCAAAGAGATTACTTATAGAGAAAGTCCTTTATATATACTTAACGATGCTGGCAATACTACTATGAACAAGTTAATTATAAGTTGTCGTTCTCTCATTGCATGGATGGTTTTCTCTCTATTTGTTGTACTTAACAAGTTAATTAGCCAAAGAGATTACTTATAGAGAAAGTCCTTTATATATACTTAACGATGCTGGCAATACTACTATGAACAAGTTAATTATAAGTTGTCGTTCTCTCATTGCATGGATGGTTTTCTCTCTATTTGTTGTACTTAACAAGTTAATTAGCCAAAGAGATTACTTATAGAGAAAGTCCTTTATATATACTTAACGATGCTGGCAATACTACTATGAACAAGTTAATTATAAGTTGTCGTTCTCTCATTGCATGGATGGTTTTCTCTCTATTTGTTGTACTTAACAAGTTAATTAGCCAAAGAGATTACTTATAGAGAAAGTCCTTTATATATACTTAACGATGCTGGCAATACTACTATGAACAAGTTAATTATAAGTTGTCGTTCTCTCATTGCATGGATGGTTTTCTCTCTATTTGTTGTACTTAACAAGTTAATTAGCCAAAGTAAACGAACATCACAAGTAAATATTTTTATCTGCTGTTTATATATAGATGTATTTATGAGTAGATCTACACATGCAATTTGGCCGGATGTTGTCTTCCTGTCCAAATTACATGATGAGTAGCTAGCTATAAAATAAAAAACAAAAAACTTATTAACATTTCCTATGCGTTAAAAGACAAACTCTCTTTGGGAGAGGCCTTGGATTCTTCTCTTAAGATCTTAACATATATATTTTGGTTGATCTTCAATAGTAAATATATATCATTAATATTCGATTATAGATTGTGGCGCATTGATTGAAAGCAATTAACTTGTGAAGATAACAACTAAGGATTAAAATAACATATATCTTTTAATATTATATACTATATAATATATATATATATAAACAAATAAACTCTTATGATCTTCTTATGCATGAAATATTTGAGACATATATAACAATATAAGAACTTTGTAATCCTTACTATTTACGTACGTATATAGCATTATAATATCGAAAACAATAAAAATCAATTTAATTAAGAGTGATTTTTTATTTAGTTGATGAAGATTACACATATCTAATATAAATTTAAAAGCAGTACAAAATTACTTACCTTATGTTACACAACAGAAATTAAAACTCCATCCTAAGTAATATCATAATTTCGTAGGTTAAACCAGATCGTCAGAGCTATGTTTTGCACACATGTATCTTGCACATTTACCGTACAATTTATAGAGAACGATAAAACCCTCTTAACTGATGACTTTTTATCGGTGGCTATGACCTCGTATACGTACCTGCTGAACACTTATGACCTATTACCTGTATTCTTGCGTTATATATGCATGGATAGTTCATTTTACAACCTAAAAACATTGGTAAACAATATTTAATTGAAATGGCACAAAGGATGCCAAACTGTAACAAGGAAAAACACAACGCTGATGGTGCAAAATTAGTTCTCTATCCACCTAATTAATCAATGACAAATCTGGATAATTATTTTGCCCTTCTTCAACTTGGTTTCAAATTAGTTTTTGCAAACTTAGATAGTTTGATACAACCTTATATTTTCTAAGAGTTAAACTCACTGAAAATTCATTCCAAGTGTTCGATAGGTTTATGTTTGATTCAATAAGTTTTGCACTCAGATGCGTCGACCTCTTTTGTAGTTCAAAGAAAATCAAATTCACCTATTTTCCTTAAAATTTTGCTACCGGCGGCAAAGAAAATATAGTATTGTTCTTTAAATTATATAAGACTCGAAATGGTGATTATAGTTCTTTAAACAAGTAATTGGATACTAATCACGCAATTAGACAAATGTAACTTTTCATCGACCCTCAAGCTCGAGCTCGAGCTTCAATCTAACCCAAGTCAAATACTAGTCATGTGTTGATCAAGTTATGTTAGTAAGTAGTCTATCAAGTTCTTAATCTTAAGCCAAATATTTATCCAAATTCTTCTTTTTTTAAAAAGTTCAAACCAAATGAATTAATTACATTTTTGCTAATCAATTAATTTAGCATATTCCATATCTAATTTTGAATATTGTCGTATAAAATATAATTTTAAATATCATGTCGTACCATCTTATTGCACTTATTATACAAAATATTATCTCAAATCGGATATAATTTAAACTTTTATATAGTTTCATCTTTACCAGATTTGTTATGTTTGAAAATTTTACAAAATATAAATTATTTATGAAAATTCCAGTGTTTAACTGGTACTAAATAAATATTAACGGTAAAATACATTTTTAATATTTAACAAAATAATTTATTTATAATTTTCAAATGAAATTGAACCGAATATATCTCGGGTATAAATCTGACGTGGCAAGAATGAAATATTTAAAACAATATTTAAAACTACTCCATTTTTTTTCGTTGAAAAAAAGTTTCCACCTCCCAAGTTAAAAAAACAGTATTTCCTCGTTCAATAGAATTACTTATTTACTTATATTTTTTGATATGCGTGTGTGTCGGTAGCAGAAGTAGTCTGAACTCTGTGGCCATGCATTTGAGAGCAATGTGATCTGTGTCAGTTACCAAGACCAACATGCCTTCTAGGAACTTGGGCTCTGCAAATTGCGATACAAGCATATATTTACAACTCTTGGCTGGTCTAAAGCTAATAATCCCAATATCCCTTCTGTCTTTCCTCCATACTCTGAAAAATGCTAACAGGTATTACATAATCACTCAGACTTAGGTGTCCTCTTCATATCCTCCTCCTATCACCCATCAAAGCTTATGATCATCTGCTATATATATCTAGCCATTAAAATTACTACTCATAGTACTTATCAACTTGAACTCATCGTCTTCATGTGCCTTCCCTTGTAGACTGTTTTAACTGATCACTATTATCACATAAACCATAACACACCAAACGATTTTCCCAAGCCAACTTGGAGAAAAGATCTACAATCCTACAATTTGGAAGGATTTGCCATAGCCTACATGACGACACGCGACACCAGGCGAGTCTGTCAATGGAGAGACTCGAGACAGGCCGCCTTCATCTTCTTCCTCGTTCTTCTTCGATACCCGACCCTAAACTAAGCTAATACTTAAACCTCCCCAAGGCAGCCATGCCTCGAGATCTTCCTCAATATCCTCTTCTCTCCACTCGTCACATCCGCTTTCCTCACTTCGGGAACCCAAAAGTCCCTGTCCAGACCCGCCGTATCCATGGACACAGACCCACAACCTCACAACGCCACAAGCCCACATCTGTCCCCCAAAATTGCACCCTATGCGGTCATATCCATCTTCTCACTCTACACTATATATCAACTCCTTTTCACCCTTTTTTCCTATGCTATTATTATTATTATTATATATTATATATATTATATAAATATATATAGATAGATATGTGGACATGTTTATATATACCTCTCTACTTCACACTTACACCACTTGCATGTTAACCATGCAAATGGAATCATCCCAATGCCCAATTCCTTCATTGCCGTTCCAACCTCCTACCAATGAGCCGATTCTTGAAGGCATTGCAGCCGTCGTCGGGCACCGCATTCTCTTCGGCGACACTGCGGCTGAGAAGAAGCCTGCGGCGGCTGCGGCGCCCCCGTCGTCGGAGCCGGCGCAGCGGGTGTTCCGTGGGGTGAGGAAGCGGCCGTGGGGACGGTGGTCGGCGGAGATCCGGGACCGGATCGGGCGGTGCCGCCACTGGCTCGGGACGTTCGACACGGCGGAGGAGGCGGCGCGGGCTTACGACTCCGCCGCGAGGCGGCTGCGGGGGTCCAAGGCCAGGACCAACTTCGCCTCACAGTTCTACATTCCGGTGCCGGTGCCGTCCTCATCGACGTCGTCGTCCCCGGTGGAGCAGGAGAAGAAGTCGTTGAGAGGGGGTGGAAGCAAGAGCAAGGGTGGGAGGAGTTCATGCTGCACCGTCACCTCCATTTCCCACCTCTTCTCGTCGAGTGCCATGGATGCAAGTGTAAGGGAGGAGAGTAGCGATAGTCAGGGCTTGAAATTGGAATTGGATTTCTCATGCCACACTTCAATCTAGATAAATCTAGCTATGGTTTAGATGTAGTAAAATGCATTGATGTTATTAGGCCTGTGTCTGCATGGTAGTGTTGAACTTGCACCCTTTAACCTTTTAGTGCATTCTATAAGGTTAGTGGTCTTTTGGGTAAGTTATTAATTAGTGCATGCATTTACATGTTTTTGAAGTATATGTATGTAGGAAAATCATGTATCAGCTGCAAGTGCAATATTGGCTTTGTTAGTTACGAAGGAACACCAATATTTATCTTGCTTTGATGATGATGTTAATTACTTAGTTTATTTTGGATATAATATACGAGTGCATTCAAGTTGTTCTCTTGTAGAATGTTTTTTTGTTGGTGATTACTAAGCAAACATCTCATGCGTATACCATATCTTCAGTTTAAGATTGATATTATACTTGTGCTGTTTAGGGGGTTATGTGATTTGGTATAACTTTGTGCTTCTCATACTAAATTATTTAATTGGTCTTCCTCGTGTAGCTAAGCTGTTTCCTCGTTCTTCCCAACACGAAAAACGGAGACTTTGTCTCCTCCAACCAATGATGGTATGTTGCGTATGCGGCAATATATAATTTAAATTTAATTTCAGTTACTGCTCATAGAACAGATGTTTTTGTGAACATATAATTACTTTATAACTGAATCCATGATATTGTATCATGCATACTTGCTTCCTGGTCCAACCATATATATTCCCATTTAATAATTTTGTCTAATTTAAGTTTGTTATGTATATCTGAATATCCCTCTCGAGGTCCCTCATTATCGTTTGTAGTAACTGCGAAATAATCAGTTAAGGATAGAGTTCTGTGCATGAAAGAATTTAAAAAAATTAAATATGGGGGTGATAAATTAAATTGTATTGAAGTCGATCTCATTTTAAGCATACGCATAGGTATGTATATCTTTAAAACTAAATAGAAGGATAGCTATTACACGCATTTATTCATACCGTTCTATGTCTAGATCTTTCTTAGTCCATGGGAAACACTGACGTTTCATACACACAGACCTAGTTTGTATAGCGAAGCGACGCATTGAAAATCATGATGGACAACATCCCAATACCAAAAGACGAAGAGTTCACCTCACCCGAATGTGAGAAGACGATATGAAGTAAAAGACCCAATAAAAAGACCACATCAAACGCCACCAAAGGGATTGATCGATACAATACAAAGCTCATATATACATTATATATATATATATATATATATATATATTCTATTCTAATATTGAAACAACTATAACTACTGCAATCACTCCTTTTTTTCATGCAGCATCACATGAGGCAAGAAGCGGATGAGTTCGCTGCTCCCCCGATCACTAGTGAATCATAGCTTGTGCGGAGAGGATGGGCGCAGTACTAAAGGACATCAGGTGGATGGGACTAGTGGCATAATGGTTTCTTGGGTCTTAAAGATTGGAATGACGTAAAGAGAATAAAGCTGTTAGAATTGGAGGTGAGGGAGTGTGGGGGGGGGCACCGAGGAATTGATTAGAGAATCGTCCACACATACCCAAAACCGAGGATCCGTTTTGTACCGCTTGATTAGTTCATTCACACAACTGAAGTAGGCAGGGCTAATAGTACAGACGGACTGGGTTGCAAATGCGATCAATTTGATGGGGCAGACTATTTTCGCATCTCTTGTATGTTTGAATGTATACATATTCATCTACTCTTAAATAACAGAACAATATTCTATGTCTGTTAATAGAGATGTTTAATGCCAATTTACTTTATTATATTAAGAAAAAATGCTGCTTTTGTAGTGTATATACTAGGGTTTGTTAAAAAAGAAAAATTAGTGTAAACAACTGAAATCTTGTGTGAGTTATATTTAAGGAGTCTTAGGATCAGAACGATCGTTGGATAAAGCGGTTAATTTTGTTTTCAAGTCATAAAAAATACACTCAGTGTGATTTAAAAAGATAGTTTAATTTTGCTTATGCCAATCAATTTCTTTTTAACACTTCTAAGCTACAAGTGTGAGTATAGTCCACGGGAACCCATAAGTATATTATTTAATAGTTGCATGGATGAAAGTATATGATATGTTTTTAGTGAAGAGTAATAATTTGTTGTAAAATCTTATAGTTTTATAGGCTGTAAGAACCAATTAATAAATAATGTATCATCACCTATTAAATATTTTCAATAATAATTTTAAGATTTTAATAATTAACAGGTATTATTACTTATGTACATAATGTTGATTGGGCCTTATAGCAAATGAACGCGGTAAAATTCTTAAACTAATTATAATTCTTCTAGTGAAACTAATTAGATAGTTCAGAATGAACTTAATTTAGTTCAATGCTCATAATTATATCTTTGGATTGTGATAAAAAGAAAGGACAGTGTAGGAAAATTGTACCTTTCTCATATTTTTACTTTTTAGATTTGAAAAAAATGTGAGAAAGAAAATCTTTACCATCATGGCATAAAACCTTTTCACAAATTATTTTTCTCATTATAGATGCAAGAAAATGATAGAAAATGAAAATGATCTTTTAAATTTTGTTCTTTTATTTCTAACCAAACACAGGAAAGAATATGATAGGAAAAATATTTTTTTTCTTCTTCGTTCCTTAAACTATTTTATTTTTCTTAATGTTATAATCTGTCAAACCTAAGTGAAGGTAAAAGCTTGAAGTTAAATGAGGTGAATTCAGTATTTATTTTTTTGATTAATTAGATTTCAAATTTGATGTTTTTCTTATAAATTAAAATTGGATTTCAAACAACTGTAACATATTTTATTGAAATTGATTACTAATATAGTAAAAGAATATAAGCAATAATATTTTTTGTAACTAATTTAATAATAGTTCATATTAAAAATGTAAAATTTCTGAAGAATCTTGTGATTTTCAATGCAACATTATTTATTATGAAAAATCAAAATAATTAAATTTTGAAATAAAATTTTAAAAAATAATAGAAATAAATATTTTTTTGAGCTAATTCAATCAACACGAAGTTGATTGATTCAAATTATAAAAAATCTAAGCCAGAGTTTGAGTCAAGCAAAGACTAACTTGACATTTGGCACAAGGCCAAAGTAAACTACTCAAAATAATTAATTTACGTACTTGTATATCTGAGCTAGGAGAAATTTTTAGCTACACCCATTGCATAAATTAGTCCCGGTCTCTTTGATAAGTGAGATTTTTCTGACTTAATAAATAAGTTAATTCTAAACTAAAAATCCCATTGTTCAAATGAAAAATTAAAATATCTCATTTCTTGAAAAATCATTTACTATGATATAATAACCCGCCCCAAAGTATAATTTAACGGGCTAAGTCATTTATTTAGAAGTGGTTAACTAAGTTAAATCAATAGTTCATTTTCACTCATAAATAAGATTTTACCTAAATAGGTATTATATGTACTACTAAGTTGATGGATTTCTTAATATACCCACCTAAGGAAATTTTGTCACTCAAATTACTAAATTTAGCCTGTTATAAGCCCGAGCTCACAACCATTTTTAGTCCATGATTGGTAGCCTAACTAACGTTCTTAATCAAACTCACTATTTAATACATAACCATGAGACTTTGATACATTTATAATGACCTAACCCAAATTGTAACGTAATGGGCTCGGTCATCTTTTCAAAAGTAGTTACACACGCCTCATTCTGAGTCAGGAATCAAGTGTTACAATATAAAATTAGGTGTCTCATAAATTATTTTTTTATTAATTTATCAACATCATAAATAAACCCATGGCATTTTTTTTAAATGTCAATTCAATTCATATGGAAAAAATTAGTTAAAAATTCAAATTATAAGTCATGTCATGAAATAAAATATAAGATAATCAATATTTGGAATCAACTAAGTCTCATGAAATGAATCGAAATCTCACTTCCACACAAAAAGACCATAGATATAATAACAACTCAAGTAAGAAAAATCAATAGTCTAATAATAGAATCCTCCACCTCTCATTGACTCTAACCCATCTATTAATGTTTACACCTACGGAGTCAATTCTTCGTTAATGATAAAAATATTAACTCATATAATTACAATAAACAAGTCAATATATTTCACAATATCATTAATCAAGTCTTTTAATAATTATAAGTTTATATTTAGCTCTAATTATGCCAAGAGGGGTGACCGCCCAATCTAACTATAATCTCATGTGTACCCACACACGCTATATGAGTAGTTACTAATATTTGTCATTGACCCACCCTCTCGGTATCACAATTATATAATAAGTTATTCTTGCACCATTGCGCTCTGTCACCTATTTCGGTATGGGAGTAAATACTTTATCTTTCGAAAAATTTTAAGGGTGCGACCCATGTTAGACTCAGTTAATTCTTTAACCCCGGTTGCACTCGATGCATGATGATTTAGGCCAACTAGGGCTGTGAAAAAGAAATATACAATATCTCAAGTAATTATACAGATCATGCAGTATGATTAGACACCATAATCACAACAAGAATCCTATTCTGAGAGTCACAAATAATTTATACGATAACATGTATACTTCCTTAGTGTAATGCATGAAATGATATGATATATGGCATTTAACTAGGTAAATAAAAAAGACAACAACAAAATATATCCCACAACAATTACTTAATTATTGGTTAATTACTTATAAGTGAAAAATAATAATTTATTATTTAATTAATTGACACTAGCTAAATTTATATGGTCACCCCAAATATTTAATCATTATGAGGAAAAATCAAAGTATGTTAACAACTATTTGGACTTGTAAGGATGACAATATTTATCAACCTATAAATTAATAGTTAATCATTGCTAAGAGCGAACAAAACATTAAAACGGGTAAACCAATGATAATTCCTCAAATGATTAAAATATACTAACAGGTAAACTATATATATTCTAACTCATAAATTAATAATCTAATGTATGCCTCATCAACCATATGAAATAATTAAAATCGAAAGCCAAATGATAACTAATTAATTTGGCTAAAAATATATAATTATATCTATTAATCTTTTGTAAGTACTTATCAGTAATTTATGCATTTTTTACAATTAATTTATCATTACCATGGCAAAGAATAATTATAAGTTGCTAAATTAACACGACATAAAACTAATGCCTTATTTATTTAATAACAAAATAAAGTTTGATAACCATATAATAATTGTACTATGTATATAATATAATGGAGCAACTAACATCATAACAATTAATTTAAACTGTACACTATACGAGACATTATATATAATGAATTATTATATTATTCCCAATAAACTTATTGTCTTAATTTATTGTGTTAATACTTATCTACATACCCAGGAGGAGAAATATTAACGGCTTAATTAATAGTAAACATGGATTAGACTATCCAATACTATAATGTCATTACTAACTTATTTAATTAGCATGCAACTAAAATGATTTTCTCTCATATGTTGTGTAAGTATAGTATAGAGATTATGTAAAAACCCCGAAAATAATAACAACAATAATTATTATTATAATTTTCCTCAAAAAAAAAAAAATGGTACAACGAGGAACGAGTCATTATTTTTAACATTTCTAAGTTTGGGGTCCATTTAACATGACTGTTTTAATTCCTATCTATCGAGTCACTTTTAGGCTCGAGTAAGATTTGATTTTCGACGGTCTCAATTCGAGTTTTTCGTCCATAGGTATATTAGATATACCTATATGTAGGTCCCACTACAATTGTTGGAATTCCATATCGTGCCACGTGGCAAGATCTGAGTCGTCCACGTCACTCATGGTTTTCCTATATAATTTCTCACCACGACCTCGGAGTGTTAACGCCGGCGCTACTTCGGCTCGCCGCCGGTGAGTCTCCACCTCGCCCCCGGCCAGAGTACTGGTACCACCATGACCGCCTCGCGGC
>JAVDBV010070738.1:0-12102 GCA_032619315.1 Piper longum
AATTGATGATATATATATATATATATATATATATATATATATACATGTTGATTTGATAGGATGACCTTTGATTGTACTTTTAAGGGAGACTCTATCCGTCTTATTTTTACGAATTTTATCGATTTTTATCGAAATTATTTTGGTATATGAATTGGTTGACATATCATCCATATAGTAACATGTTAAAATTTTATGCATTTATCCATACATAATAATTGACATCTTTAATTTTAACTTTTGAACGTAAACTAGATTTGAGGTGTAAGGAAAATAAAGGTAAGAGAGGAGGGAAGGTGAAAATAGGTTTATTATTGGGTTGTTGACTTGAAGTGACGGTAGGAGGTGAGTTTTGAGATGAAGAAATGGTAGGATGTGTGGGTTTTGGAGATAAAGGTAGGAGGTGGGTTTTGGAGGTAAGGTAGAGTGACGGAGGAAACGAAGGTGAGGTGATAGTTGGTAGGTCAGTTTTTAAGGTAAAATGACAGTGGCAAGGTAGGCTTTTGAGTTGAGGTGAAGGTGGAGGAGGCATTTAGGGCATCTTGGCTTGATGGAATGCTGAGATGTATGTGTACGGGGTTAAGTCGAGATAAGGTCAACTAAAATCATGAATTACTTATTAACACAATACAATATATAAGAGACATGAAGATTTTTAAGCGGTTTTACTTAGTTCAATATGAATCCATGAGGTGACTCAATGCCAATCCACTCTTAAATTTTTTTTACAAATTGCAATTAAAGTGGATTTTTATCGCTTTTACTTTGACAACTCCAAATATAGAACACACCTTAAACTGGTCTTTGTGAAGCTCCAATGAAAAAATAAACCTCGCCAATATAACCAGTCGAAAAGGGGAAGACATTGGATTTCGGGCGAAATGCAGCAAGGGAAAGATGTTGAATCACTCCCCGAATATTGCTGAACCGGAACGGGTTCAAGTGGCTGGACCGGATTGGTGCTGGCGGGTTGCAGCCGGGCTGCAAACAGAACAGAACTCGTCAGGTCGGACGTAGCCGGGTCACTTCGCGGGCAGCGGATTTGGTCAGCAATTTACTGCCGCTTGGACCCGGCAAGACACCTGCCTGATGGGCAGCGGATCGACTGGTGCGATGACGGCCGTAATGGCCTCGACAGCGACCGACTCCCGTGACCACCCATACTGGTTGAGGCTGAAGAGGGGAATCGATCTATGTAGTTTGTTGGTCGGAGACTTCGATGGTCGTCTGAAAAGTGGTGATAATGGCGGCGACAATAGGGCTACCCACCGAGAGTTTGGGTGTTTTTCCGGCGAGCGGCCAGGCGAACAGCGGCCGGGCTCGGTTGGAAGTTGTGACCGGTTGTGGGATGAAGCTTTTGGACGTGGTTGAGTAGCCGTTGGTAGCGGGGGCTCGCCGCCGCAGGGTGGCGGCTTTGGGTTTGTCTTTTCTCCGACCGGGCTGTTTCTGACTGGATTCCGGCCTGGTTGTGGAGCGAGTGGTGCAAGATTCACGTTGATAAGCTCAGACAGGCCTGGGATAGCCGGGGATGTCCGGAAAAGTCGCCGAAAAATGAAGCCCTGAACTTGCAAAACAGTGAACGGTGTTAGTTTTCTACTCCTCTCCGGTCCCAGTGACACTTCGGCTGGCGGGAAGATGGTGATGGCATCTCTGGGTGGATTTGGACAGGGCTCCAGTGGAGGCTTTGCTCCACTGGCACTTTAGCAAGCGGCAAAGATGCTCTTTGGCAGTCACGGTGGAAAAGGGGTGCTTTTGTTCCTCGCTCGAAATTTTCTGAGAAGGGGTGAGGGGCTATTTATCGATGTTTGGTGCCTTGGAGAGGGAAGCTAGAGAGGAGTTTATCCCATGTTTTGATATATATCAAGAAGAGATGACGACGAGACGAAGAACCATGCCTTTCTGCTCCTTTACCTGTACGTCCATACCAGTACAACTATCTTTTGCATATGCATAGAGATCTATGCGCAGGAGGAGATATTAATAAGTTGGGGGAATCTGATAGAGTCATGGTATGCAATCTCATAAGTTGATAAGCATCCCTCCAACCCTATATGTGAATACTCTTACCCCATGCAAATTATCATTCTATGCATGTCATTTCCTTGTATGCATCATACATCCTCTTCTTCTCCTCATTTTTTTTTCATTTTTCTAAATAAAAATAAGTGGGCTCCATATCTTAGTTAATATTTTATGAAAATATCTAGCCTCCTCGCCGACTTCTCATCAAAAAGTAGTTGCAAAATTACACCGCACATAGCCATCTTGAGTAGACCTAAAAAAATGGTTCGTGTAAAACCTAGCTTGTCAGCCTGGTATTTTATGCTAATTTGTTGTTGGTTCTATCCTATTAAAACATTGTTGGTCCGGCTCAATCGGTCCGGTGCTAGTGTAGTGTTGTGGGTTTGGACATTAAGTGTATCTACTGTCGAGTTGTTCCAGTTGGCCCTAATTACCAAGTTGATATTTGTGTTGTTTTGGTTATGTAGAGTAGTTTAGGGTTGTGTTGTGTGTGCCACGTTTAAAGTCGTGTCATATGCATTTTGGGCATACCTCTTAGATCTAAATGTGCCCTAAAAGCCTTTCAAGTCGCCCAATTTATTTCCCCCACCTTTCCAGTATTTTCCCTTGTTTTCGGTGCTTTTGCCCATTTCTGGGGCCTAGCGCCGCAGTGCTAGGGGCCTCAAGACCATGGCACACACATGTGCAATTTACCCTGTGTGTGCCCAATGCCCAGGCACTCACAAACCCTACCCGTTGCCTCCTCTCTCCCCCTCTTCTTTTATCTTCTTCTCCCCTCTTCCTAGTCACCACTGCCATCACCATGTGGCATCGTGTCACCCTCCTCTCCTCCCTTTCTCCTCCCCTTCCTCTTTCTCTTCCCTTCTCCATCGAAGTATGCTCCCCTCTCTTTCGGTTTTTGCATGATTCATGATGTTTGCATGTATATCTCCTTGATTATGTATGTAGATAGGTACCTCATCATCCACGCATATAGATCTATTAGTTTTCTTGTGATTGTGTGTTAAAATTTTGATTCTTAGTAAAAAGTTGGATTTTTACTGATAAAATATTCCTTCAACCAAAATTTGTAAAACCTACCGACTAATCTACCTAATCATGGTCAAAACTATAAAAATAAAACTTTATAATTTTTAGGACTAGTCTATGTGACCTCGCTTTGTGTGCCCATTAGTTAATTAATTAAATAACCAAAATAATTATAATTTAACTCATGTTTTGTCATAAAATGAATATTTTGTGGAAACCTTAAGCAAAATAATAATTTATTTAATTATCTTCATCAACTAAACGTTGAAAGATTAATTTTAATATAATATTTAATCAACGGGTATAGGCATGAGTTTGATTCAATATCTCAAGTGGCTATGCTAGAACATGACGAATCTTTATGATCCAATATTTTTCAACATCTACAAATATAAAGTTGCTACGATGAAATTAGTGTTAAGTATAAACAATTTACATGACAATTTAAGTTACTATTTATACTTTTACCGATATCTTCTTAATTATCATGTGAGACAACTCATATTAAATTACCTAAATCATCCGGGTGATTTGATATCTCTGTTAGGTTTAAGTACATGGGTTGAATCCCAAATTTTATTTTATAATGGAGTGATATCTCTATCGCGATATTTTTATTAATAAAATTTCAAGATTTAGATCCCTTTAGGTGTTTTCAAAGAATTGAGATCCAGTTCAAAAGTTGCCCTTTAGCTTTATTTGATTTGACTCTACCTAGACATTATACCTACTATATATTTTTGAATTTTCTATACACACATAGTGGATGTGAGTGTGACACTAACCGAAGTATCCACCTATGATGCTCGATTGGTGGTTAATTGTATGATTATGAATATCAGTGTAATACCTGCTAGTATTGTGTATTTCAATATGTACAAGCTCTTTGTCAAAGTATATCTAGATCATGCAATGCTTTAGTTATGATCAGATTATGCCTCATTGGTCAAAGGCATGTTGTCCCATTGGTCAAAGGCATGTTGTTGTTAACCAAATTCCTTCTCATGCATAGGACTAACACATTATCATTGAGTATTCTGGTTCGTTTGAATGTATATCTTAATGATTATAATTAGGCCTTATTGGTCATATTATGATTATGATTATGATTATAGTTATGATTGTAATAGGTATGTGGAGAAGTTTCTATTTCCTATTTAGTTTTCTGGTAGACAATGAGTTGTCAATTTATCAGTTTGTTAATTTTTTATATTAATTATTTGGGACCCAGTGACACTCGTTGCTGATGCACTTTCTTATATATATGTTGGTGAGCTTAAGTGCATAGCTCATGAAAATGCTAGGCGTATGATGGGTTGTGTTGTGTGCTATTTGTTTTGGCATTGTGCTTTATTTGTGCATGTATCTCCCTCTTTATTTTGTGGAACTGTTATTGGCCGCAAAGTTTTTGGTGTGACTTGTGGAGCTATTAGCCAGTTTTGGCAATGATATACTAGTTTTTGTATACATATTTGTTTATCCCTAAGTATATTTTTCTCTTTTACAGATAAAATACTCTGGTGCACGTAGGTTAAACTTATTTTGTGCAAGAATTCTCAAGCATCAGAGTCTTAGAACTAAAGGTTAAGCAAATCTAAGGTACGCTAAACCATTTTATTTATGCAGGTACTCATATTAAAGAAGAAATATAAATTAGAGGAGTTTTTGGGTTTGTTGTTTTGATTGAGAATGGCTTATGTGAAGATTAGGTAAACTATTACTTAAAGAATGTTAGTTGACCCTGAATCTGCCCAAGTAAAACATGGGGGTTAATATATGCACATGAAAATTTAATAAAAATTAAAAAAATAAAATCATAGCCCCTATTTGGTTATTAATATGAGACAGACCAAATTGATTATTTGAAAAAAATAAGCTTGATGTGGTAGGACTTTATTGGTTAAATTTAGAATATTGGTACCTTTATCCGGAAAAGGGAGAGTAAATGGGTGTTGATGAGCCGAAAGAGTGAGGGGACGTTGGCTTAGAGTTGGAAAAAGTATGGAAACTTTTAACTTGGTCCTTAAGTTAAACCAAGTCTTATAATCGAGAATCTTACTAATTACATATTTATTGTACCCTCAGTCAAAGAGAAATGAATATATATGGGTACCTATAGAAATTATGCATCCCCTTATTTCTTATCAACCTCTCATTCTCATTTTTTTTTGACAAATTTAAATCTCTCGAAAAATTTAGACTGAAAGGCTAACTTAAAATAAGAAGCTTCATAAAATTTGTCCATTAGTATAAACCAGTGTAAGTTTAATTTTTTATTCAATTGAGTCATCGATTCGATCTGGCTAGTTGGGAAAGGAGGCTATAAACACGTGATGTGATAAGGGGTGGCAGGCTAGACCTTCTTGACTCAACTTGCATCGATTGAAATTGGTTCTCTTAGCCTAAGTGGATGATGGATTGGGTGGTCAGATTCGTCTTCTGACATGCCCCCAGTATATCTGCTTGCTAGTAATTAAGTAAAAAATAGAGTTTGGTCAAGAGATACCTACAAACTCAAATCGGACAATCTCCCACTTTTTATTTTTTATTTAATTAACTGACCCATTTGATATCACTTTATTTCTGTTCAATTCTGTTATTTGCAATTGATTTCAACGTACTTTTCTTTTGATTATTATTCTATATTGTGGTTTTTACACTCGAAAAAAGAAATCAATGGTGTATGGTTTAAATCATTGGTGCAATATCCTATCAAACAGTAAATTAATGTAACCTCTAGAGAATAACATAATTATTGAGAAATAATTGAGTCATTGGAAATGAGATGGATAATAAAATTAATGTAACCCTTGAAGTACACCAGTTATTGAATGGTCCGATTGGTGGAGCTATACTTTAATGTAACCCATGAACTACTTTAAAAGAAACTTCAACGTTCCCTCTTTTAAATGTATGCTCTCATTGGTGGGAGCTATACTCATAAGAATTTTCTACATTTCCAGGAGAAGCTACTCACTTGATATCTTCAACTCTCACACGATAAAGCATTGGTATGCTCTCCTTGTGTTTCACCTTTATCTTAAAATGCGGTTGATTTATTGTATTTCGGCCTATTTTTCATCGCGGTCGATCCCACCCTATCATAGTTATATATGCCCATTAATAATTATTTAATTTAAAATGCTTATTATTGTTATTTATTGTTTAAAAACTTTGTTATAATATAATTTTACCCACATTAAGAATCCTAAAAAAATGATAAATTCTACCCAATTAAAGTTTTGTATATCACTCAAATTTAAGTTTGCTGCACAATAATACGAACTCAATTTAGAAATTTAACGTATTTTCAATTTATGATTTCTACATAATTTAGAATTTCTATTTATTTATTTATTCATTATTTATCATTATAAAAATTTGAAGTATAATTCTAACTGATTTAAAAATCTTAATAGATTTCTATTACAGATGAAGATCTTTGCTCATTAATACAGTGCATTCTAAAAATGGAAATCTTTGTAAAAGTTAAGATAAATTTATGATTTAATGGTAACAATATGCACTATTAACGATCTAATGATGCTTTACCACAGGTTCACCATTCATGGTATTTTTTTGATTTAAAGCTATAAATACCTATAAGTTTGGGTAAGAACTTAGTAAGTAGAAAAAAAAAGGTCGGTTTGGGTGGATGAAGACTAATATTGGTTGTCTAATTTCAAGACCGGACTGATCATTGTAAAAATAAAATAAAATAAACTCCCTAGCTGGCCAAAAGCAGCCCCCTATGCTAGATTCGGCCTACCCAAATCCCCCCCCCCCCCTGACTAGAGTTGGTCTCCTCTGGCCATAGCAAACTTTTATTATCATTTTTTTAAGGAGTGATCCGGGCCATCATTAAAATTGGACAGACCATATAAGCATACTTAACCCAACTTGACCCTTTTTTATTATTTATCAAATTTTTACCCAAACGAAGGGTGTTTATAACTTATTAAAAAAATACTGTTGAATGGTGAGATTGTGATAAGGCACCATTAGATCGTAAATAGTGTGTGCTGAGACCATTAAATCATAAATTCCACTAAATTTTAATAATTAGTCATATTTTGTAGGATTTAATTTTATGCGATACTAATATGTAATATTAATAAACTTTAAAGTAAAATAAATATCCACATTTTTATTTAAAAAAATAATGAATCATATTTTTTGTGATTTAATTTAATGTGTTACTAATACATAAAATTAATAAATTTTAAATATATTTCCTGCATTGTGTTTGACTAGTTAACTCTAATCTACATGCTGATTTCACTGGTGTCCAACACCTTAAAAACTCATATTTTCATTCTTCATTATTTCAATACAACCTTGCAATTGGCATTAAGAATAGATGAAACTTAGTTCAGTGATAGATTCTAGTGTAGGGTTTGTGCCTGAAAGCAGGAAGGGATGCCAACACCTTGTCCATCCAGATAGTCTCCATGCCACCATGGTCATAGAGGAATGCAACCGCCCATCCCATTCCCTACTTCCCCGGGAACGAAACCGTTTCAACAAAAGGAATCCAATGGCGAACGGGATCATCTCCCTCCTATCGCCCTAATCCCCAAATCCCTCTTCCCTTTCCCCACTATTTTTCAACATCACCGAACCAAAGAAGAAGGAACAAAAAAAAAAAAAAAAAAAACTTGATAATCTACATGAGTAAAATATATGAAAAAGAGATGAATATTATTTACACGATACGATAGAAAAACGAGATGGAAACTAATTTTAAGATTTCATTGTCAACGGCAAGCAATCTCCGACGCGGCCGGCTCCGGAGGAGGAGCCAGCCGCGAGGAGAAGCTCCGGTACCGAGAGTCACCGTCGTCGCCGTCGTCGAAGTTCATGGCGTAGCTAGGGGGATCGTACCTGAAATCGACCGAGTGGCGCCGCACCGTCCGCCGGCCGATCCGCGAAATGAGGCCGCGGCACTTCTCCTTGAGTTCCGGCATCTCCGACCGCAGCCACGCCGACGACGACCGGACCATCCGCCGGCCGGAGCTGCCTTCGGCCTCCGCCCCGAGGCCGCCGCCGTGGAAGACGGGGAAGTAACAAGAAAAGCATTTGGAGAGGAGGATTTTGCTGCGCTTGTCCGCCATTGTTGTGAACTTCGTTGGTGGGGAAGAAACGAAGGAAGAAGAGGCCTGATGGTGTAGGGAACTTACATAAAAAAAAAGGTACGCTGAAAAGACGGTTGAGTCCCCCGGTATGAGTATTAAAGAGTTGATACGTGAGGGTATTTTTGTCAATTAAAGGATGGTCATGGCGAAGTGGGCATCGCAGGGAGAGGGTTTTGTGGGAAATTAAAAAAAAAACTTAATTTGCTATTAATTAAAGAAATAAAAATTAGGATTGTTTTGGAGAAATTTAAAATGTCATACAATTTAAGTCGACATGTTTGATGTTTTGAGTTTAATGATATTTTTTCAAAATAATTTAAAAATATCCTAATCTTTTCAAACATTTTCTTCCCTTCAACCGAGGCAACCAAATAATGTCAACTAATTTCAAAATAGTTCTGAATAAAAAATAATATAGAATATTCCAAGGATATTGGTGTCTTGTCTAGGTTATAAGCTTCATGTAAAATGGTTAAGTGTACTCCCTTGGCTTCTTTTTGTGGTATGGAAAGAATGTTAGCAATATTTTAACTTCTAACTTAGGATCGTTGTGTATAAAGCTGAAAAAGAAAATGCATAATGCAGGGCTTACAGATCTTAATTTTCCTCGATAGTCTACATTGATTATTGCTTCTTGATGTGCTGATCATAGACTTGTTCATGTTGTATTCCATTATTCTCTCTCTCTCTCTCTCTCTCTCTCTCTCTCTCTATATATATATATATATATATATATATTCTCACATAATGTGTTGATTTTTTCTGCTTGATGTTTCTTCTTAAGGGTCCGTCACATTTTAATATTTAAGAAAAAATTAGGTTTATGAAGTGATTCCAAATTGTCATCAATTTATTATGAACCCACACATAGAAATGATATAATATGAACCTTTTTTTTATTTGTGAATTTTGTAAATCTAAAATATAGCCATAAATTTGTTATCTAAGTATCCATATTGAGGAGTTATGGAAAATTAGTTATGGGCAATTTTTAAAATATCCATCGATAATTGCCTAATAATGAAAAGTTTATAGCTACAATGCGGAAAGGTATTTCAAAAACTACTATAAATACCTACTCATATTTCCTTGACATTAACTATCAAATTAACAATTTACAATCACTATGCATGTTCAAAAAATTCATAAATAAAAAAGAGCACACACCTATCATTTTCGTGAATATGTGCCATGAATTCTTTTTTTTTCTTAAAAGAAATCATGAATCATTTTTGAACGATTTGCATACAATCTAGCCCAAATATCTCACACCAAATGGTGGAGCTAGTCATACAAATCTGTAAAAACTACGAAATAACAACAACAACAACACTAATAATAATAATAATAATAATAATAATAATAATAATAATAATAATAATAATAATAATAATAATAATTTTTTCGATGGGGGAGGTTGTATGGTAGAGTTTATTTTTAAAATTTAGTAGATAATTTGGTTACAATGGAAGAGAAATGGGGAGACATTTCATTGAGATCTTTTAGGGAATATATGTTTGTAGATTATGGAACGTTGTATGAGAGATTTTATGATTGTGATAGTTATCATATATTACATTTAATTGCTAAATAGAGAGGGTCGTGAGAAAGGCTTTGGACGCTAGGTAGGCCATCGTCAGCGTCGGTCCTCACCCCACCTGCTTCTTTTCCTCCTCATCAGTACTCTCTTCATTTTCTTCTTTCTTATGTGATCTTATGTATGACTTGTAGTTTCATCAAGTGACCCATAGTTCTAACTATTTTATATGGTTCACGATACATAAACTAAATTATTATGAGTGTGATATGAGTAATATAATTCAATTTTAGGATGAATTATGAGTGGTAAATGGCATATTATCTAATTGATTGTTAAGTATAAAATTAAGTATTTATTAATATATTAATAATTTAAATGAGTTTTTAAAAATAACAGTGAGATCGTCACAATCATTGAACGCTAATAACACACTTAAAATAAATAAAGTTCGAACATTTCGTGAGCGATTAATTTAAAATAATTTTACAAATGTTATCATTAAATTATGATAGCACAAATTATTTTAAATAATTTAATGGAATGGGTTAATTAATGGACGGGTAAATATTTTGAAATAAGTAAAAAAGTTAATCAATTAGTATAGGTATACCCAAATTATTGTTAATGGAATAAGTATCTATTACATGATAAATTACTGTTAAATACTAATATTAATTAAAAGCTTAATTGTGATTTTGATCACTGAGACGATAATCTTAATATATTTCCTCGTTTAAGTGGTTATCGTGTTGAACGAAAATATATTAATGATAATAATTGTATAGATGCTAGTAAGTAGTAATTATTTATCGTCAACTAGTGAATTGTGATTTAAATAATTTATTTAAAATGTCAAAGGCTAGACATAAATTATTAAGTCAGGTGAATCATTTATTTTCTCGCTTGGAGTGTATAAATTAAGTAATTAAATATATGCTAGTAAGTCAATAAATTATTGTGTTTTATGAAAATATTAATAAACATTTGGTTATAGTTATTCGATGGAGGGTTATAATTTGAATTAATTATTATTAACTTTTGGGTGCTTTAAGCTTTAATATAATTATATATTTGTGGATTGATAAATCAATTATCAATTAACTTGTATAAATACATTGTTTTTCCTTGGTACGTGATATTATTTCATGTCGCATTTATGACATTCATTTAGATCTTATTAATGAGTAAGATTTAATTTAGTTTTTTTCCTTAGACTGGAGTCTATTTTTGCTGTTTACGCATCGGTTCAGCTCTATTGCAATTTGAGGTCCGTATAACTACTTAAAATGTTGTATATTTTTTTTTGGCAGTCCAGGTCGGCCTAAGCCCAGATTCGACCACCATACATCGAACACAATTGGGGTTAAGTAATTGACTGAGTCTAACAAGTGGCAACACTATTAAAATTATTTGAAAGATAAAATACTTACCTCCATGACGAAATAGGTGACATAGAGAAATGGCACAAGACAACTCATTATGCACTTATGATATCAAGAGGGTGAGTCAATGACAACTATCGGGAATTATATGTCATAACCATGTAGCCTGTGTGTGCATATATGGGATTGTAGCTTCATGGGGGGGCCACTCCTCCCAGCATAACTAGAGCTCTCCATAAGCTCATAACTACTGAAAGACTTGATAAATAATTATATAAAATATATTAACTTATTTCATGTAATTATACGATTTAGTGATTTTATCACTAACGTGGTTTTATGACTTCGGGTGAGCTGTTTCAAACTGATAGTTAAGGGTGTTGTAAAACCTGTGATTCGAGTCACAGGTTTTATAGTCGTTAGCCGATCGGTTCAGCCGTCGGTTCGAGTTGAGCATATTTCATAACACGTGTACTGAGCCGATGCCGGTCACGTGTATGAGCTGTGAGGGTAATGTGTAACGAGGATGTGATGATAATGACATGAATGAGCAGAGAATGAGTTATCAGAATGCATGAGAGCATACAGTTGACGACTTTAGATTTTTTTTCATTTTGTGATCGTAGAAATAGTTTTAGGCCGTTTATAGCGTTACGACGCGTTATGGGTAGTTTTGGATGGGTTATTAGTTATAGAGCATGTCATTTGGATGTTGTGTGTTTTATTTTATTTTATGGGATTTTTTCCTGATTTTTCTAGATTTTTTTAGGATTTATTACGCGTTAGTTATTATTTTTGCCTCGAGACGGACTCGAGTCAAGTTTTATTAACGAAATTGCCACCCAACGTCTTTTTTTTTTCGACACATTTCCTCACCAAATCCTACCCAACCGCCCCAATGCGCCGCCGCCGCCGCCTAGTGCCGCCCGGCCGCCGACCGACGCCGCCCCACCCCACCACGGCGTCACCGTGCCACCCCGACCCACCCCGGCCGCTG
>JAVDBV010070739.1:0-11285 GCA_032619315.1 Piper longum
TGAATGGATTTCTTTCAACATCAGTAATTGGTCCTTCTAAAGATCCCGGCCATTCAGCCCAGTTAGGTATGTGAGCTTCAGCAAACAAGCTATTGCCATCAACATTGGAAGATCCCTCTCCGGAACCCTTAACAATGAATTCATCACCCATCATAGTGCCAGAGCTAGATGGGCTATCCACAACTTCAGAGAGTTTTGAAGGCCCTCCCATATCTTCATCCACACCAACTACCACTTCATCATCACTGCTACTGCCACCACTGCTGGCAGACAGTCCCATCTCCTCCACGTTGTTTTCAGGGATGCCCCTCGAGGGAGTGCTAAGCAGCTCACTACTGATTCTATCCTCTTGAAAAGCAACCCAGTTGGAATTCGTGAATAAACTGCATAAGTTGCAACCAAAATTGTCAAATCACACTCAAGTAGGTTTAAATGCACCAAAATGAACAGCAAAATTACCCGTCATGATCTTCCCCAAGCCTCAAAGACGACATGACAACTTCAGCAGATTTATCATCAAAATAAATATCCTGAAAAATGTGATTCTATTTACTCTTTGATGTCCATTGACAAGTCATACAAAGTTTCTATAGTTTAGCTCGAACCATTTTACAGCAGGCAAACATTTTGCTTCTAGAGCATACGTTAAATCTTTCAAAACCTCTTCTCCCAATTTTATATCTTCCTATAAATATTACATGTAGTGATTATTTACGAAAGCTAAGATTCTACTTTTCTAGAAATTAACCTAATTAGTCAAGTTCAATATCATCCTTCTTTTTTTAAATGCATCACAATAATGCCTTAAAACAGTGCTATCCTTTTTTTTTAAAAAAAAAAGACGAAAAAGACATCTATGATAAAGCAAAATTTCAACTACAAAAGGTTCAAGTAGGTAACCATAGAGTGAAATTAATATTGTTTTTTCTTTCTTTTTTTTTTTTTGAATAAAAAAGAAGTGAAATTCATATTAATGATATCCTACTTCAACAAAAAAAAAAAAAAACCTTCGTGAAGCCCATAATCCATTCAGTCAATTATAAAAATTTTGACCAACAAAGTCTCAAACCAACACACCACAGTGAACAGACTTACCCGATCATTTTGCTCAAGGGACGAATGAGCCTGCAACAGTTACAATTAAACAATCTAAGCACGTGCAATGTAAGAAAAAAACATATGCTTATACTAATAATGTTGCACTTACTAATAATTCTAACAAAAAAGAGGTTTACCTCTCCAGCATCTTCATTTTCATAGACGTTGTTATATCTAAAAGCACCAGATATGCTCTCAGCAACATCGTAATCTCTGTCATGGGCGTCTTCATCATCACTGTCTCTCATTCTATCTTGTAGTGCAGAGGGGCGGCTGCAAAATATGGAAATGATGTATTGAGATGTAACGCTCAGGCCCAAATGTAAACTAATAAACCTAAGTTATCCATTCAAGATGGTTAACCTAAGTTGAAGATCTATAAGCGCATCCACACTAATATATTAGATCTTACCCTAGTAGATATTAGATGTGAGACTAATTTTGGTGATATCACATAAGAAACGATATTTTTGTTCATTAAAAAAACAAAGATAGGTGTAAAAAACTGCCTAGTAAATTTGATCATGTTGCCATGCTTTGAAAAAAAAAACAATCATGTAAATCACTTTTAAATTGAAATCAATATAAATTAATACTAGCATATTGTGCAATACATGCTTAGACCTCCCAGAAGAAGACCTTCAAGACCAAATTTAGGCTTTGCATGAATGCAAAAGATTTGGTTAATTAGGATGCAAATCCAGCAATAAACTTCAAAAACAATAAATATTTAATGATCACATATAGAGCTATCACTTCTAAAAGGATCCAATTTATCATGAATTTTTATTCATCCAGTTTAGAATTACATGGCCAACAATTCTAACATTATCTTAAAATGAATCATTCAATCTTTCTATAAATAAATAGCATGAGTTACAGAAAGTGAAGAGCTGATTGTAAACAGAAACTATTAAATTGTTTACATCAGAAAATAATGACGAGATTAACATCTCTTAACAATATAAATTTAACTTGAAAGTAAAAAAGTAAAGTTCAAATCACTTCTATTTTATTAGAAAAAAGGAAAAGAAAAAAAATAGCAAGAATAGATACTAAATCCTTGCCCGCAATTCCATTTATAGACATTTTCAACTTCATTGCGCACTCGCAAGGCATTGGCCTGCCATTCATGCCAAGCTTCATTTTTCTGAAAAACAAATAACCAGTTCAATGTCATACAAGGTTAATGAAATTCACCATTACATCATTACCATTATCATCTACCAACTAATTCTAAATAATTCACAGTGATAGGATTACAAGAAAAATAACTATATTAATTGGAAGCACGATGCAAACTATATACCTCTAAGTGTGGATGAATATGGTGATTCATATTTTCCAGCTGAACAATTTTGTTAGCAATTCGAGTAATATGCCCAATGTTGCCATTTCGAATTTCTTTTTCCGTGTCATGAGGTACTGTTGGCTGTAGGATCAGTAAAATATTTGGTAAACACAAATCCTTGAGATGCTCCACACGACTTGATTTCATTTTTTTGTTTCAGCAAACTAAAGTCATCATATCAATCTGAACACGGTGAGAATGACCTATTAAAAACTTATTAACTTACATACCGCATTTGAACCATCAAGAAGATTCTGATTCTGATCACCCTGAACAAGCCTTTCAATTAAACTACATTCTTGGAAAAGATGATCAATTAGAGCAAAATTACTGCACTCCAAGCATGAGACAATTATATTCTCCACAAGATGGTGAAAAGCATTGTTAAATGGGTATCTGGACAATGTAACCAGAAAAAAATAGTCAGATCTTAATGACATATGGAACTTCAACAGATTAATAACAATAATTCATCATTTTCCATAAGTTAGCTTACTCAAAGAAGAGATCCAGAACTCTTCGGATGGCACCTGAACTCACCAACGCATTTTCAGCTCCCTCATTGCCAGTCTTCAACAATACAGCAATGAACTCAACAATCTGCATTACATGTAGCAACACAAACAAGAAAACAATATCATTTTTTGGGTACCAGCCATAACATAACTAAAATGCAAGTAATTAATGTGCATACCTTTAGTCGATGCTTTCCTAGAGGAGGATTAAGTTTTCCGTAGGTAGTAGGCAAAACATTTTCATCAGCAATTACATCCAAAAGTAAAAGCAACTCACCTTCACCATACAACAAGACACTTAAAACCAAAGAAGTTGATAATCAAGAGTTGATTAGCGCAAAATGCAACACAAACTTCTTTGGATGAAATTAGACACCAAAAAAATCTCCCAAAACGGCAATAAAAATGCTTTAATAAAGAAAATATTCCCTATTCAGCAAAATAAATGGTTAAACAAAATCATATTTCATAAAAGAACATAAAAAAACTAAATGCATGAGATATGTACAGCAAGCCTAATTAAGGGAAGAAATACATAAATAAGCAAGCTATAAGTAACTAAAAACTAAAATCAGCAAAAATGTAAATCATAGCAGCAACATTAACAAAAATTATTTGATGATACCTAGTTTCGGAAGCATTGCATTAACAGTCTCAGGCTTTACAGGGATTGATGGTTTATACAAATGCTGACTTCTGAAAGAATGAAACAGTGACGGAGCTGGTTTTTTTGGGTCCAACAAAGAGATGCAGACTGATAATGAATGGACCAGAGTGGATTTTGAAGATGAACTCTCCAGTGCATAATTAAATATCTTTTCTACAAAGCTACATTCAGTAGAAAAGTAAACAGATAAATCACATCAAACTGCACCAACTGAACAAATGGCAACAAGATAAAAAATATATGCATACCTGGGGCTGCAAATTTTGGCCGTTAAAGGTGATGGAATATTCCGTGTTATAGCAGACAATGTTTCTGCTGCATTAGCATGAGCTTCTGGAGTGCTCTAATCCATCCAAAAGAGAAAAGCATAAACAAAAAATTGGATAAGCTCAAGCATAATTCTAAAAAATGCATCAATACAAAATGAATAGCATAAACAAAAGCAGACACCAAGAAAAGATTTTGCTACATCAGTTGACAATATAATAAATTTATGTTCTTTCATTCAATCACAAGGACATGTTAATTCTTGAAGAGATACAACAGGTGGTCAGCATAATGAAAATTTCAAAATTATTCAGATAGGGTAATGAAAAAATGGGCATAAACTAGGTAAGTTAAGAAAATGTCGGACAAGCAAAGACCTACAGATGGACTCAGTTTTTCAATAATCATCTCAAGCAAATTGCTGTCAGCTAACCACTGCATGACTTCCGCAAAATTTGGATACAAATGGTCATCAGTGCCTACAAGTCGAACCAACACCTGTTCAGAATAAAAACAGATAAGCAAAGCAAACGAGATAACAGCATTTTTTTTTTGAAAAAAAAAATGAACACAAGCATCAAAGATGGAGTTTCTACGAAACTTTCCTCGAAAATGCACGATTAAAAGACATCAATAAAAATGAAAGGAATACAAGAGTAGATCAGAGTTGGGTCTGAGCATCACCTCCATGATTGATGTTATGCCAATAAGGTCAACTAATTTGCAAAATATGTCTTCACGGACCTGATATATAACGTTCAACAATATAACAATTACCAATGAATGGAAAGTCAATAAAATTGATCATAAAGTTATAGTGAAGAACAGAAATTATTTAACGCTCACTTGGATATAATTCATAAGTGGAACAGTCTTTCGCAGCATGAGACAAACAACAACCTATACAAGAAATGTCACATAAACAATACCAGAGTTACAATGGTCCACTAAATCTCTTTGTAACACAAGAAGACATAAATTAAATTAACCTCCACAAGCGAAATGTGGGTATATGTGGTTAATCTAGCGATGTAAAAAATCTTCATATTCCTCAATAGTCAATCCGATGCACAGCATTGTGGTTCTCATGGTTCTTCATGCCATTAATCAAGTTGAAGAAGAGATCTTTAATAAGCTTGATCACCCTAATTTTGATGATGTTTATTCCAGGAAAAAGAAGCATAAAGGGAAGAACGTGGCTTTATGAAGCTGCCACTAGAAGTATTTATTTGGTTCTTTTATTTGGAGTGGTTGCTTATTAGTAGGGATAGTATTGCCACCATTCATATCATTAAGGACAAGAATTTTCCACTCTCACCATCATCCACAGCAGCCAACCAGAGCAAAGTAAATACCAATTAGTAATGCAAAAATGATCATCCATAACTCTCTGAAATTCACACTTTATTGTAAGTCCCATGGTTGGATCTCTAGTAACCATCTTTGAACTCCTTACACAGTAGAAATCTTCAAGTGACTGAATCAAAGTCTAAACAGCAATCTATGCAGAGATCTAGTTAGACACTCCAGAAATTGAGAGTGAACAAGCTCTATGAAGCACTGTTGGAGCTGAGGGCAAGGCCCCCTAGTAATTTTCTTGCGAAATGCATTTTGTGATAGTGAATACCAACACAATGTACATTAGACTTGGACATGGAAGTCTATACGTTAAGAGAAGTACTTTATGACGATGTTCACCCGTATAATAGATTTTATGACAGAGTTTGAGGGAAGGTTCTTAAAATCTTAAAAATCATCAAGCTCACATATTAAGGATTTTAGGCATAGTTAAAACAAATCTTACAGAAGTATGTTGGATACAGCAAATCACCTTACTAAAGTATCCTGCTAATGAAGTACTATGCGGCCGATTCGGTTCAAGGAACGAAAATAACAAATTCATCAACTGCAGTGAAATGACAACAGTTACAAGCAGTTATGCTCAATAATTCCAGGCTACCAGGGAATACAAGAATTACCTCCTCATCTTCTACCAAAGTTCTTAAGATGACATCAATTTCGCATGTAAATATCTCACAGGCGATGAAAGGAAACCTAGATTTGACAAAGTCGAGAACCCATCCCAAAAAATAAAAAGGTTGGTCATAATAACACCAAATAGAAGAGGAAGAATGTGTCCCACTGAAAATGAGACCGCAGTGACTTACTTGAATGTCCTTTTAGTCTCTGCATTCTCGGGAGGTTCCTCAACAATATATCGAAGCAACTGCTCTACCTGCACCCCATCACGCAGACTAGAAAGACATAGGCATTCATTAGTAGAAACAAAATAAATTACTGTACGGTGGTTCAATTTGTAGAATATTAGTTCAAAAAAATGATCTGTAAATGTCTTGCATGAAATTGATTAACCATAAGCGTCCTATGATGTTCAGTAAATGATGCAAAACTGGAACAAAAGTTTATGCTGTAGTATGATTACAGGCTTACAGCTGCTGATCATATAGAAAATTCTAAGAACCTACAATGGGAATTCTTCTCAGCTTATCAAGGTGCAACACTTAAGAAATGTTTGCCAACTGCTGGATGTTTGAATTTTTTCTAATTGATTAGGTTACAATGCAAAAAATGGTTTGAAATGCATTCCTTTACAACTACTTACATGATAACAGTTATTAGGATCCAGGATAGATCACAAATAGAACCTTCATACAATACAACCAACCTTCGCGTTCACACTGGATGCTTCTCCTAGTGGCATCTAACCATTATACTAATGCATGCTCGATATAATTCATATATTCAAACTTAAACGTAGATGCCAAACAGTATAGAATTGCATCTTGGTCCCACGACATGTGTAGACATTGAGCAACTATATGTACAGACATAAATTGTATAGCCTGCATTGGCCCACACTATGCTTACTCATAGACTAAGCAGAAAACTCAAGGCTTAAGGTGAATGATGAAGTATACCACAAAAGCAATACTTGAATAAGGAGTTCAAAAAAGGAGGATAAGCAAAAAGTCAGGCTCTAAGAAGGAAAAACAATATTGATAAAGATTTCCACTAAGGACGCGGTTAGATGGTTCAATACTTATCTAAATCCCTCAAAAAATTCTTCCATACTATAACGACCCAGCCTACGCTATCTCTTTAAAGTGGATAACCGAAGTTGAAGATTTATAAGCATTCCCACTAATATATTAGATTTTACCCTAATAGGCCTAGGATGTGTGAGACTAATTTTGTGGGATCTTACAATCTACCAATCTTTAAAAAATTCTGCCCTCAAAATTTCTTTCCTTTGCCATGACCTAGTCCATGCCCACTTTAACCCACCATCCAATACGGCCTCAAGATCGACTCTAACCTACCATCCAATATGGTCCTATATCGACTCTAATATCATATATAATAGCCCAACTCATGCAAATCGATGGCCAAGATATTTATTAAAAAGTGGTTACCCAAAGTTGAAAATCATAAGCACATCTCTACTAATATACCGGATCTTACCCTAGTAAATATTGAATGTGAGACAAATTTTGTGGAATTTCGTATTCTGCCCACCTCATAGACTTGTCTTCGAAATTCTTTTCTTCAGACCATGAACCTAGAGCCCACATCTAGTCTAGTTTACTCCACCATATAATATCATCCTAGGTTGATTTTGATACTATTTGTGACGACCCAACCTAAGTGCAACCAAATAGACCTACATTGTCTCTTCAAAGTGGTTAACCGAAGTTGAAGATCTATAAACACACCCCTACAAATATACTGGATCTTACCTTGGTTGTTATTAGATATAGGACTAATTTTGTGCAATCTTACAATTACTATGTCATGAATACCAAAAAAGCATCTAAAAAGAATATTAAATTTTATCTAAACAATCAAGACTTTCATCATAAAGAAAACAAAGAATCCTAACAATATCCTTAAAGTAAGACAAGCTAATAATAAAAAAATACTCCACACAAAAGTGCGAGCAAAACTCACAAATTTATTAGCCGACTATTTAAAGCCTTGCATTCTTGTATTATTTCCTCCTCATCCAAAAGCTCCTCTAAAGTAAAATCTTCCTTGTCCAATATTGCTTCCACCTGTTAATTAAAACTCTTTTAACTATACACCAAAAAGCCAAATATACAAAACACCATTCATGAGGAAATAAAAAATGCGTTCAAAGATCAAGTGTCACTACATGTATGGAAGAACAATAAAGAACAACTATTTAATCAAGATGCCATGTTTCCTTTGAATTCAATATTGTTTGAATAAAAAATGTAACTCATTAGTTGTTCTCTTATAAAAAACAAAGGGATGGTCTACACACCCCATGTCACTCCATGTCCTCTTAATATTTACAATATTACCATTTATTTCTTATTCACAAAAATATTAGTTTCCAATTGAAATCTTTTAATTAGGATCCGTCATGTGTCCTCTAACTATTTTACAATATTATCTTTTATTTCTTACATAAAAGTATATTAAAATACAATTTTACTTTTTATTACAAATAGAAACAGGAAATCTAAATCATTTGTATTTAGACCCTAAGATTTTTCAAATTAACAAATTGATGCATATAGACTAATTAATATAATAATGTATAATATTTTTAAATCAATTTTAATATATATGACTATAAAAATAAATATATACTATAATACAAATCAAGTATTACAAATAACTATTATAAGGAAAACTTCTAATTAAAGTGTATTATATTTTGCTAATTTAAATTTTTGTAAAAGTCTAAATCAAATACAAAAATAATAAATAGCCAAATATCATATAGCGCTGTGCATTGCACGGGCAAGCAACTAGTTAGGTAAATAACTAAAATGGTTGAATACTTATATGGAATTAGAATACTGTAGATGGACTCCTAAGTGTTGCACAATACTAAAGGTTAATAATAAAGACTATACGGATGGATTGGACGGAAGAGATGGAGAACAAATAAACAATCAGATTCATAATCAATACTAAAAGAACTAATCAGTGTCTTTCTCCTGTCAGTAAATTACCCCTCGACAATCTTAGCAAGAACACCAATACAGAATTAGCTACTAAAATAACAAGGAAAAAAATAAGAAATTTATAGATGTGCAAATCGTAATTGACATGCATAGTAATTCAATGCGCTTGAACAGGCAACTTGCAAAGAACAACTACGCCTATCACCAACAACTCCTTGAGAAGCCAACCATACACTGTAATTGGCGCGGATCAATTATTTTCTTACTTTCCAGTAAAGAGGTGAAAAAAGCAAGAAATTCATGACCAACCACAATTCAGTCATAGTTATGAACAGCCATAAGAAGCGGCAACAACAACAGTTCAAACATAGCCAGGCCAATCCCCAATAAAAACCCAAACAACACCACACAAGATCATACCTCATTTCTCACTCGCCACCCCCGCCAATCACCGAAACCATCATTAAAAAACAAAAACCAGCTCGAATAATCAAGCTCACTGATGGCCGAGAAAGCGGGACTTACCAGTGAGGAAGCCGAGAGGGCGGGCATGCGCCAAAACATGGTCCAAAGAGCGAGCTCAAAAAGAACACCTCCGAGCTCAAAAAAAAAAAAAAAAAAAAGCTGCAACGAAGGGCAGCAACAACCGAGCTCTGGGCAACGGCGGGGTGGAAGGGAGGGGAGGTGGTCGAGATCGGGTGTTATGGTGGAGATGGGAACCCTAGAAAGTTGGAACAACGGGGAGGGTTTGGATTATAGCCAGCGAAAAACGGGGGAGACGACGATGCTAGCGTGCGCTTGGGTGGGAGCCGGCAGCAGCGCAGGTTTAGCTAAACTGCTTCGCTTGGATCATGCGTTATTAATTCAAATAAATATAGATCATTAAATAATAAAGACGGTTAGTTAATAAAAAATCATCTTATAATTTTGATGTAATAGATGGTTAAATCTCCTCTTAATTAATATGAGCAGATCCGCTTTATCTGATATTAAAGTACGCAATTAATTTTAAATATTTTAGGGTATTTATAATTCAATTTTTGTTAGAATAAATTTTGATTAGATTATTGAATAATCATTAAGCAACCCATACATAATTAAATGAGACGATCTTATGGATAGGCCTCAATGGTCATTTGGGCTTAAAGGCAATTAAGATCAATAATGGGTTTTAACCCTCTCTTTTCCCCTCAAAAAATTAACCGATGTCTCTGCAATTTCTTGTACAGTTTAATAGAAATTGAATTAGAGTAAAATCATTAAATTTTAGAATTTATAACATCATATATATATATATATATATATACATATGCTATAACTTTTATTTGAAGTAATTTAGTAGGTCCTACTACCTAAAATCTATATAGATAAATTTATGTATAAATAAATATTTAGAGTTGTAATAATTTTTCAAATCAATATAATATTTATAACCATTTCATATACAAGTGTATTTTTAGAAAATATAATAATAGATCAATATTGACGTCTAAACAACAAAATATTTATCAAGCTTCTATTTATGTATTCTTCTTGTAAAATATATAGACTTCATTATGTAGATCATATTATAACCTATATATATATATATATATATATAAGATACTGTAACTTACTTTAATTTCTCCATTTATACACCTATATATGTAATTCGATCTGTACCCGGGTCAAAAGAATTAAGCAATCATGTCTTATATAATTTGCTTAATTTACTGCAAGTTACAAAATACATTCATTAACTATTATATATACTATTTGTAAGTATTTAAAACATGTTGAATATGTATTAACTTAATTTTACAGGGTTATTCACTTCATTAACTAAAATATATTTCTTTCATGCAATAACGAAACATACAAGTTGTATCGGTTCTGCGCACGAAACATAGCTCGTGTCTTTCTTTGGATTGTTGAATATGTATTAACTTAATTTTATAGGGTTACCCACTTCATTAAAAAATATATATTTCTTCCATGTAAACACACAAGTTGTCTCGGTCCTGCGCGTATGAAACATAGCTCGTGTCTGTCTTTGAATTTTCTAAGTAATAACTAGTCCGACCATACAAACAACATGTGACATGTGTTACAATGAAAACGAGGCCTTTGGAAGGCGTTTCATAAAGCCATCGAAGTTTCCAGCGTACCTACGTGGAAGCATCCACTCCCCCAAGATGACAAGATTAAACATATGTACAAATTCCATAACAAATGTCACACAAAGATAGCACACGACAGCCACGAATGTAGAGATTAATACTGTTGGTTATGAAAGGATTCCAACAAACCACAGAAATTGGCTAGCTACCATCAAGTCAAGTTACTTGGCAAGTTCTATGTTTCTCGTGCATGAATATTAATACATATTTCAATCTACGTGTCAACTTGATAATAGCCTGTCTTATAATAATTTGACAGGTTTTTTTTTT
>JAVDBV010070740.1:0-10762 GCA_032619315.1 Piper longum
TATATATATATATATATATATATATATATATATAGTCATAAAGTTGAAATCGACACCGACAAAAGTCGAAATTGACTCGAAGCATAACATGACTAGTGTTGATTTAATGATCAAATCAAAACTAGGCCCACTAAGGCAATCCAATAATCTAAAACCTTTAAGATAAATGCAAAAGAGATACCCTGAAAATGCCCAAATAGATACTAAATGCCCTGTGCTAACCCTGTTAAGAACTGTATACCTAAAGTATATGTTGATAACTTATACTCTGTTGTAGCATAACTAAAACTATCATCTGTGCATCGGGCATATACCACTTATATAACATGCTTATACTGCCATCTAGGCCCATACTCATGGTCTGAAAACTGAACCGACTCAAAACTGGCTTAAACCAGGAAGGGCAGCAAGTGAGTAAGACTCTAACCCAAATCTGGGGCTTTACATGGGGTGTGTTTTGATACACCAATGATCCTACTGAGCCCTTCGTACTCCCTTAGGCCTTTTGGAAGCTCAAGCTTGTGTATAGGATTGTTATTGTCCTTCTAGCTTGTATTCCTAATGTTTTAATTTTGTAAGTCCTAAGAGAGAGTTGTAGTGAGGAAGAGCTTAAGTGTGTGAACTTGATTTGTAAACTCCTACGGTTTTGGGAGTATATGTGAGCACTTAGCCTAGTCTACGGAAGGAGAGTGCTTGGAATGAAGATTCCTTTAGCTCAAGGTGTGAGTTTGGTCAAGGAGCGTTAGCTTCAAGTGGTGGTTGCTTCTAGGGTGTTAGGAGCTGGTTACAAGTTTCCTTGGTACTTGGTACTTTTGAAGGAGGGCATGTTGATTCCACGACTCTTTGGCACTTGGTGGGTTCTTGAGAAGGAAAGCTTGTAGGTTGCAAGAATTCTTAGCACTTGGTGCTTGTGGAAGAAAGGTTGTTGGACGATCCTAGGTTGTTAGAAGTGCAAGGTTCATCGACACTTGGTAAGTGTTTGTGAAGGAGTCCTTGTAAGTTGTACAAGTTGGTTGCTATAGTGAAACTAAGAAGATTTACCAAATTAAAAGACTTGGTGGGCTAGAATAGAGTAGTAGGAGTTTTGAACCTCATGAAAAATCTCTTGGACCTTCTCTCTTCCCTTCCCACTTTGTGTATTTATTTTCATTTTGATTCACTTTGTCACACACTTCACTTAGTTCTCTTGTGTTTGACTTAATTACTTTAGAAAATTAAGTGAACCAGGTCAAGTCAGTTAGACTTTATGATTTTATTAATTCTCCGAAGCAAGTATCTTTGTAAACTTAAACTTGTGATTGTTGCCTCACATACCACACTTGATTGGGTTGCCTATTTATTTTGATTAGCATTTAATTGTACTTATTTGCTTTACCCCATGAAAGAAACCGAAATCCCACTTCCATGCAAACATGTCATAAATATAATAAGTAAAATAAGAAAAAATCAATAGTCTAATAACATAGTTCTCCAACTGTCTCGACTTTACTCATCCATTCATACTCACACCTACAGAAGAAAATTTACGTTGGTAAATAAAACTACTAAGTCATATAATTATAAGAAATAAGTTAGTATAATCCACAAAATCATTAATTAAGTTTTTTAGTGATTACGAGCCTATGTCAAGATCTTATTAAGGACCGAGCCTAAATTATAAGCTAATGGGGTAAGTCATCTCTTTAAAAGTAGTTAACTAACATAAAGGTATATAATTCATTTTCACTTATAAGTAGGATCTTATCCTAGTAGGTATTAGATGTGAGATTAAATTAAGGGATCTCACAATCTACCCACCTTAGAAAATTTTACCGTCGAAATTCTTATACTTAGCCTTTTGCTAGCCCCAACCTGCAACATTCTTTAACCCGTGACCAACAATCTAATGAATATCCCTAGTCTAACTCATCATCTAAGACAGAATCAGGAGGTTTTGATACCATTATAAGGAATGAGCCCAAAGTACAAACCGTGGGGATCTACCTTGTTTGCATAATAATCCTTGTTATCTTTTTCTCGTATAGGCACCTTCACTACTTAAGAGTTGAGTCGAATTAAAGTATGTTCAAACTCGACTCACTTATTTTGGGTTAGAGTCAAGCTCAAAAGGGTCAAGCAAAGTCAAGTTTGAGTTGAATATAAAAAAGTTCGAGCATTATATATATATATATATATATAACTTTAGATATAATTAATTATGAAACTTTAAATGGCTAGAGAACGGTGTTCATGAGAATGCATTTGGAAATGTATACCTCCCAGTTTGGAAGATGCTTGGTACGCTTTAAGAGATTGACGAAGAAAAGGAGAGGAATATTCAAATTATTGGAATTTGGATCGAAAGGTGGAGAGCGCATGCTACAAAAAAGTGAATGTCAAAGTCTATCGGAGATTTATGTGTCGAGGGATTCCCTCTAGATTACCAAGACTTGCAGTGCTAGAAATATTTGAATTCCTAGAATAAGTGGATTTCTAAATTCTTACTTAAACTGAAAACAAAAATTTAAAAATAACTTCAAACTCAAAATTCATAATGGTTCATTTTGCAGCTATAAGTGTGGGACGTCTGAGACCATGCTCCACTTCTTGTGGAAAACAAGGCTATTGAAATGCTCTTTGGAAACATAACTGATGAAAATGTTTACAGATGCGATCAGAAGAGTTCAAGCCCAAACTACTTTGCAATGTGGTTAATTTTGCTCAAGTTGTTTCAACAAAACAAAAATAGCCTATTGGAGTTTGAAGTCAGTGTTAGCCATGGCTTAGAAAAGAAAAAAGATGAATTTGAACAGATTCATGCTAAAATGCCCTGTAACAAAAGTAAAAAAACTATTTGCTGCCTAGCTCATTATAGGCAGCATATTTATATTGTATAAATATAAAATAAATATGACTCTTTTGCTCACAATTCTTGGTTGTCTATGAAGGTGATGGATGTTATTGTTGTTGAAGCACCTGATGTTTCTTGTACTGATTATTATTTTTTAAAGTTTCTGAGCTTGTGAAAATTTAAAATATAAAATTGGGCAAATAGTTTGGCAAAAGAGCTGTGCACTAAGCTTGAAGAGTGCTTACAAAGTGCCTGTTTTTAGACTTGGTTTAATCAGTATTTGTAAGACTTAATTAACTTGCTACGAGAGCAAGTGTACAAATACCATATTGTACCGGCTGGTCCTAGCTTTGCGTGCCCCTTCAAAACCCATACGGTTTGGGCCTTATGCATTTTAATGTGTAGCCAGTTTTTTTAATTTGAAATTTTTCCAGAATCCATTTTTTTGGTTAAAACTATAGTATTTTAACTATTATTTAATTAAATATCGATTATATAAGATACTTTTAACATCTAATAAAATATTTTATTTATAATTTTAAAATCTACTCAAGTATACCTCATATTGGTTATAAATCTAGTACAGTAACTAGTAGGTATTTTTTAAAACAAGGTTGATAATGTAAAATAAAAAATAATGCTTTATTTAATATTTTTATAATAATTTAAGCTTTTGATATTTTTTCAAATTAAAATAGGATTCTAATTTTATTAAATTTTTGCTCAGAATTTCCTTATGTTATTAGACTCTTGAGCCTATAAATATCTTGTAGACCTTGATTAGTAAATAAAATTTATGGTTCTAGCGTTTTCAAATTTATTGTTGTAGCATTTTCTTAGTTGCTTCTCTTTTCCTAATTTTATTCATTTCTCTTTCCCCTTAATTTGTATTTTTCACTTTTCTCCTAAATACTAATTTCCGTTTCATGCTATTCCTTGCCGCATCGACTTTGTGGTTTTTCTATGCCGTCTTTTTTATAGATTGAGGTTTTACACCCACACAGCCTTTCTTGAACTTGATTAACACTTGAAGAAAAAAAATTTTGGACGAAGTTAAAAGCATCCTCCTGATATCTTTTGCTAAAAACATTGAGCTATCAACAAAGGTCCGAAGTATGATCTCACACCCAAAATCATAGTTTGCAATACATTATACTCATACGCCACACCTATTGGAAAACAACCAAAACAAACCTCGCAAACAATCTGAACTTTTAAACTATTTTACCAGGGATGGAAAATTAATCTTATTCTAGCAGGCACTTAACGAAATCACTACTACCTAAAATCAAAACAAGTTAATACAACATGGAAGATCAACAAGCAGCACCAAAAATATAAAAATAAAACTTCCAGAGGGGCCAAGGACAAAGTACACCAATGCTAACAACAATATTTGGAGCTGAAAACAATCAGCCGTGGTCAGGTATGAAAACAAGGACAAGAAGTAAGACTAGAGCATCTCATTTTTTAATGTAACTGTTGTATCAGCTTTAGAGTTTTGCTCCTCAAGAAGCTTCATTTGCCGTTCAGCATGCTCTCTTTCGCAGGCACTTACGCCCATAATAATGTCAAGCATAGTACCTGTGGTTCCAAAGAATACTAGCGGTGCCAGCGACTTCCTCTTTATGCCAACGGGAATAGCAAGAAGAGCTCCAGCTACTGAGAAAACCCATGTCCCCAAAGCACTGCAAATGTTTATCAATTAGCAATCTATCAACATCAAAGTGTACGAAGGGAATCCAAAAACAGGGAAGCCAGAAAAAAACTCTTTTAAGTTGTAGAAGTGTTCCATTTCAGAAGAATGAAATTCCTTGTGCTAAGGTTCTCTGACAACCCTTCTCAAGCTCCAATCAGATTGAACTTTAAGCATTTTGGTCCGGTTTGTAAACATCAACATTAAAAGGAAAAGATCCCATGATACTTGAATTGAGGAAAACCTCCAAATTGAAGAAGGTGTTTCAGTCATTGAAGCAGTTCTATTTGCTGTCTCTGGATGTCATTTTGCAAGAGCGGTGTGAGCTGCTTAAGCAGTTCTAATTAAGTAGACAGTTGAGTATGTGAGGATTGCCCTATTTTTTATATTTGAGCATCTAAAGTAGGATAGTATACACAATAAAGATGAAAGAGAATAATGTAATGTATGCTTCAAATCCAGATCAATTCAAATAGATGATAGCTTCAAATATAATATAACTAAGAAAAGAGAGGATTTGGTGGTAAACATGGATGCTGGAAGTATGATTTATTTACTTATGGAAGACAAGTTTGATGTTCGATAAACCAAAAGTAAGGAAGCATTTTATGAGATGCAGGAGAAAGATTAAGAGAGACTGCAGGGAAACAGAATTCATATCTCAGAGGCCAATGATAGGTCAAACTAAACAAGCAGCATTTTTTATAGTTCCGAGCTCACCTCAATAACCATGTTTAGACACTAAAGAGGAAGAGATCACATCTCAGCTTAAAACTTGAAAAAAATACTCAAAGAATGAAGACAACATAATATATTTTGACAGGAAAACAATACATATTGTGCATAGATGATTCGTACGTGCCATGACAATTATAAGTGTTACCTCTACTCTGATGAGTGTTAAAAACTAGGTAGATGTAAACTAAATTCTCAGAGTAGCAAAAGAGTTGAGTACAACTGGAAATAACTAATAAGAGAACCATCTTTTACTATAAGATGTGTCATTCTAACGAAAATACTACCTTTGCAGCCATCTTCAACCATGAAAATCACAAGAGAGCCACATTAAGAAAGTTCAAAAAAAGTGAATGGTTAACACAATTTCATTAGTCTATTGAAGAAACCTGACAGAATCATTACTTTGAAACTTGAAATAGTTTCACACAACAAAAATGATGATATCTACATATCTACTGTAGAGAAACGCATCAGATACTCTAATTTATTGCCTCACTAGCACACACAAATAAAACAACCTGGTGTAGGGCTTAGCAACCATAAAAGATTATCAATACAAGTTGATATTTGGCGTTTGATTGTGCTGAGAATTCAATCAGAATATATTATTAACCAACCCTTAATCCATAAATTAAAGAAAAAAAACATCATATATAAACAAACATAAATACGGTAAGAAAAGGGCCTCAGCAAGTTTGACAAAAAATCATCACTTACTCATAAACAGGGAGAAGAAACTAGCAAGTGGGTTAAAAAGAAAAACATCATTTACAAAATTAACAGATATATAGAAAAGGGCATTACAAAGTTTGACAAAAGAATCATACAATATATATCTCAAATCACTCAACATTCAAGGTCGCTCATGAATGGGGGGTTTAATCATTGTACTGGCTAAGGTGTTTGGTTGTGTCCAAGGTTTGCCTCCTCGCGAGTTGTGCCCGAGACAGAACATCTCCCCGTAAAGGGGAGGGAGAGGGCAAGCAAGAAGGAGGGGGGAGGGTGGTGGGGAGAAAGAGAAAGGGAAGGGGGGTGGGGAGGACGGTGGGCAAACACAAACACCTCCTTGCATGCAAGTAAATGTTTTAAGCTTAGCACGTGGACAAACATAAACACGGGGGCATATAGTCCATTGGTCACAACAACGTACAATAATGAATCAACCTTCATACCAAAAGAACAACCTACACAAGAATCATCTAGCAGCTAGTGGGTAGAGTCTTTCCTCTACTTTGGCCTTTAGCAATAATAAATCATTCTATTAATCAAATCACCAAGTTTAGACCAGCAAGTTCAAATATCCAATGTTTCTTTTCTCCTCCCCAATGAAGACGTACCCCTTGTTTGAATGAGCATTTCTGATCAATCAGTCGTGAATTTTCACGTGCTACTAGGAGGGAGCTACAAACTCTTTGCAAGAAGAATAAGATCCCGGCCAACCTCATCAATGTCACGATGGCCAACGCTCTCACAATCTCTCCAGTGTAAGTTGTTCTTTGTACTTTTTCTTCTTCTTTGTTGTTGCATGAATGGGGGTTATGTGAAGTATATTTGACTCAAGTTTGCTTTGATGCATTGTTATTAATGTTCTTTACTTTTTTGTTATAGTATGTTCCCAACCTGGTTTAAGGGTTTTTTTGCTGTTGTTATTGATATTTGATGCTATTCAGTTAAAGCTTAAAGCACAATTCTTTGAACCAAACTGGATTTTTATTATTTTGACAGATCATAGCTCTTGTTTATACTTTGTTTTGATTGTTTTTGGTGTTATGTTTCTGTTTAATTATTCTGTCTTTTGAATCAATTCTCTGTTCAATGGCCGATGCTCTCCACAATCTTTCCACTGTCAGTTGTTCTTCACAACAGCTTTTTTTTTTAAGAAAAAAAAATTCTACTCCCACCATTCCGTCTTTGTTTTATGAATGGCTATGCAAAGTACATATGATTCAAGTTTCGTTGTATATATTAGTTCCTGTTTTGTAGAAGTTTTAGGTTAGATCGGCATTCATCCTCATCATACTCAGAGTTATTCTTTTGCTCTTACAGTTTCTTGTTCAGTTAGAACCCATTTCCTGGATCTAATTTGGGTTTAGGTTACTTTCTGCATCAAGTCTCTGATTCACGTTCGTTATGATTGCTCTTGGTGAAATTTCCCTTTAAATTAGTCTGGATTAGTTCACTTGCACATCCCTCTTAATCAGACCCCTTACAAAACAAAGATCGACCTGGCTAAAAAATACCAAAACAAACAAGAATGTCAATTCAACCACCCCTTCCAATTTCCTAGCTAGGGCTCAGTGACTGTAAGAGATTATAGGCGCAATTTGATCTTCAGCGATTGATGGATTCATGGTGGTAAGAATTCAATCAGATTATGTTATAAGCCAACCCATAATCCACAAATTAAAGGGGGGGAAAAGCATCATATAACGAAACAGAAACGTGGGTAAGAGACAGAGAACGACGCTGCCAACAAGTACTAAGACAAACAAGCACGGGAAAAGATGAATAGCAAGCGGTAACATTGAATTGATGTTGAGGTTAGAAGAAATCGAGGGAGGGAAAAGCTACTTGGAAACGGAGCAGTCCTCAAGCTGCTTCTGGCCCTCTGCCATCCTTCGTCCTCCCGTCTCTCTTTCTTTCCAACCGACAAGCGGCAACAAGTACTATGTGTGTGCTTTCCTTCCACGCGTTTCTGGGATGCTCTACAAATCCGATCCCTTCGGTATCCCAACCATACTCTTAAATGCCCGTATTCCCAGCCCAGCTATACCCAATCTTCAAATGACTCGGGTCACTCGGGTTGAGCTGGATTTAAGATATTATACCGGGTTTGAAATGTTATATCAATTTTCGAAAAAACTGGTCGAAATTGACGGGATCGCCGGGAACCCGATTGTTTTTTATACCACATGTGAGAGAGCCAGTTGGAACCCCACTACTTTTATATTGGTCTGACCGGCCGGTGTGGTTTGGTTTTCAAAATTATGACCCGTATTATTGCGGTTTGGTTCAGATATGCCTTTGGAATATTGGAATTCGAATACATGTATTATATACATTCGGGTTGGATGTAAAATACGAATCTGGGCATCTACATCTTGGTATATAATATTTTAATATAAAATAATAGTTTTTACAATATTTAAAATGTAAAATTATTATTTTTACATTTAAAATAATAAAATAAAATGTTTAAAATTAGTTGAATTAGATACTAATTTGACGAGTTCATATTACACATAGGCTAAAGATATTTCCTAGAGAGATAAGTTATTGATAATCATAATGATTTAATGTAGTTATTTTTCATTAAAGAGATCATAGAACTATCCCTAAGTTTTTATAATTATCACAAAGATTATTAAATTTATCACTGAAAAATATTATCAGCATAACTATAAATATAGTATAAAGTCGTATATTGTAACGCCTCGATTTCAGTTCGCATAAAAACCGAATCAGAAATGTTTTAATCCAATCGAATTGTGTCATGTCAAAACATTTTAGTCTGTAAGAATTAATCGATAAAAAAAATGAAACAACTCACTTAGCGTCATGAGAATGTAAAACATTATCAAATATAAATAAAAGTAAGAAAAAAAATAATTTCGGGGAGCTCAAGTGTGTATAACTCTTATCTATCTTCCCACCAAAGCCAATTTATGATTGTAAGACCTACATATATAATATAAAAAATGTCAATAACGAGTATTACTAGTCTGAAAAATAACCAGTATAAATTAGTAAATGAGTATTTCATTACTCACGAAAACTTATTTATGAAACTTCAGAATTGCCTCACACTAGGCGACAAGCAAGTATACGTATACAAGTGATGGCGCGCATGCACAACTAATATTCATATTCATACATACAACACTTATGTCCTCACATCCTCTATATTACACTTGTCACAATACATGAGTGGTGGCAAAATGAATAGTTAAGTTAATGCCACAAATTCTGAAAATGTGTTAAGTTACTCAATGCCTTCATACTTCACACTACCTTAGGATTTGAAGAAGTACTAGTACGATCCATACATCCTGTGCACACTCTTAGTCGTAAAAGCCGTAAACCCACATATTTATACATAAAGGCTTGGGATAGGATTTAATATTTAGTTTCTAGATCTTATCTTTTAAAAACCATTAAGAGGTCGCAACCTTGAATTTTTATTAAACATGTGCAGAAAACATGGCTAAATAGTCAATATTAGAGGAATCTCATAAAACGCCACCGATGCTGTCATAAGTCTAAAACATGGTTAAACTCGACACGCATGGAGTTAAGCAGAGATCAAACAAAGGGAGAGGCATACATACCTGTGGTCCAAGCTCCAAGCGGATTGACATATCTACTGCAAGCGGATTGACATATCTAATTAAAATATTGACATATTTATATGATGCATGCTTATGGTGTGTGGTCACATCATTAATACATCCTAATAAATAAGATAGTGCTAAATAAACATACAACTAAATATCCAACATGCAAATCGAGATATAATTAAAAAATAACTAATAAACAAATAATAAAAATAACACAAATTAAGTGACTTGCAAGAAAACCACCACTTAACTCATCCTACGATATAAAACAACTCACCCATCAAATAAGCGTAAAATAAGAAATGAGTATAGTCTCTGAGCTTCAAGCAATCTATCGACGATCTCGTACCACGTGACCTATAAACAAAGTCAATTCAACATCTAACACAATCCATATGATGCATGCATGAAAAATACATGATCAAACGAGATAAGATTAATTTAAATTAATTGTTATATGTATTTGTAGATTATAATAGATGAATAAAAATATGATACGAATGAATGAAAAAGAACAATAACAAAGCAATAGTGCAAAAGTTATAGACTTTCATCAAATGTCAGAAAAAAAAAGAGAATTAAATAACAACATACTCAAAAGAATAATGGCTCACCACAAATTCGATGATGAAAATATGTACATCAAAGTATAGTTGGTGTATGAGTACCTCGGCGTGCAACCAACTTAGATGACAAATCCCAACGAACTCCAACGAATGACAAAATTGGAAAAACTCAACAAAAGGTGGAAGGATGATAGTAATAGGATTTAGAATTTAGGGTAGAAAGATGTGTTTATAATGACAAAATTGTTTCATAGAAAAATAAAAAGTCAAGAAAATAAAAAAATAATAAATCTTGGTATAAGGAATTACTGTATACACAAATGAATGTAAATTAACAGACATGACCCACCATGGTGGTACAGTATATTAATGTAACATGACTCATGACATCTTTATGACTCTAATTAAATTGTACTTAAACAAATTTCATGAATTTTATAATGGTACAACATTAAAGAAATTTTTAAATGAGTATGAAGTTAAACTAGTCACATACATAAAGTAGAATAGTATTAGAAAGTGGTGTGAGAGCAAGCCAAAGGACATATCAACATCGGTATTTGATAACATCTTGACACTCAATGCATTATCAAAC
>JAVDBV010070759.1:0-12449 GCA_032619315.1 Piper longum
TAGAGGACGAAAGGATTAAAGACCAGAACCCAAAACCCACAGATTATGTTATTTTTGTTTTAAATATTTGTTATATATAATATCTTTTTGAATATATTATATTTTATTACAATAAGACAAATTGTTATAAAATATTTAAAAATTTACGTATTTTTATGAAATATATATAAACATATAATTAATATGTTTATTATCGATTCGGGGTTCGTTCAGGTTTGAATTTTTAAATTGGTTTTGGTTAAATTTAAAAAAATCTTGTGTATAAATTAGGTTTCAGGCTCGTGTCCTTAATACGGGTCAAGTTCAAGTCCCGTAAAACTCGGACCAAACCCCACCCGTTGGCAACACTAAAACAATATTTACCAATATTCACCATGTGAAACCTAACACATAAAATAAATGATGCATTTTTTATAAATAAAAAGCTTAGTGTCATCAAATTATGTATTAATATCACCAATAAAAAAACTCTAGCCATCCATTTAAGTCACATGGTTGTATATTTTTATAACTTTGGACAAAATAACCCCCATCATCTAATTATTCTTGTAATCTAATGATTCACAGGTAGTTGATAAAAAAGTACCTGTCGTTGTTAATACTAAAATTTTTGGCTAATGTTATTTCCTAAGAAAGTTATTGATAATCCCCCTGATGTGAATTAGTTATTTTCACAACATATAATAGATAGAGGCCTGATTTTAACGTCCCATGATTCTCATCAAATCACTAAGATTATCAAGCAATATGAAACATCATTACCAGATTTTTTCATACAAGCCAACTACTAACTATAATATAGATGTGATAGTAAAAGAAGCTTCGGAAAATAGTCCACAAATTCATCGTAAATGAATAATAACCATCAAGATTTTAAATACAAAAGATGATAGAGTCATGCTTCAATTTTTTAAAACCTTGATAAAAACAGACCAACCAATATTTCGATGGGTCGAGGGTTTGAGCAAACTCTTCAAACCATCACTCTTGATGAAAGCCAACATCAAATTTTCACGTATGATTAATTTCACCAAAGTATTTTGGCTTGTTTCTTCGTTGTATTGAAAGGTGCCAGTAAAGCTACACAAAGTAGATTGTTCCATATCCTAAATTCCAATTTTGGGAGGCACAAGTAGCAGCATTGGCTCTTTAGTGGAGGAAATTTTGGTGGCAGAAATATGCCCCACTTATAAATATCGAGAATTTCAGACTCTTGCCCATCCCTTTTTGATGAAGTTTGGAAAGCTAAAAATGATATAATTATAAAAGGATGCTCTTCCCCATCCCTTGATAAAATTGTGGTTGACGTTCATACAAGACTCTCCGACAATGTACGGCTCATTGGTTTATTTTTGAATGGTGGTTTGAATGATAACCATGGAGTTTCTATGCTCAAATGCTCTTCTATTGCGGACCATGAATATTTTATCTTAGTGGATGGTGGATATAAAGAAGGAATCTCTTCTTTGGGGCTTTGTTACTTTTAAGAAGGATTCCCAACTATTGTTTACCAATAGTGGAACAGAACCTAACGCTGCAGGTCCAGGTATGCCATGAACAGGCATTTTGCCAATGTCTTATTTCTTGTCTTAATATTGTCCGCTTCTTGCATGATCAAGAAGATTGTATAAGTTGGGACAACTTGTCTTTTGCTTGTGTTTGTAAGAAATAATTACAAGTTTTTAAATAGCACTGCTAGCTGGATAACCAGGAATGTAAATTATATGGCACATAATTTGGCCTCTGTAGCTTTGAGATTGTATTTTGACCTACTTGTTCTCATCAATAGATCTTTGTTTTATAAAAAAAAAAAAATTTGAAAAAAATCTAGGATACATATTTTAGTTTTTTTGAATTTTTTCAGAAAGCCCATAAGAAAAATGATTGATTGGTAATGATAGCAACACAAAACCTCTTCCCACCAATCCATCTTTAACTGTTAGCACTTGGATTGCATGGAGAGTCTTGCAATACTTTCACTTGGCTTCTGCGATACTCGCACTCTTGCAATACGTCCAAATTTGGCTGCCAATTGCCCATTTATATTATAAATTTACACATAAAACTTGTTTGTATATAAATCTGACTACTGTCTAAAAAGGTCTATACATCGTGTATACATTCATCTATACCTAAATAGAATACTGAACCAATAACGAGTTTTGGCTAATTACCACCAACAAATATAGCCACCACTTGTCGCTCCACCAATGGCCAGATTTGCCACCCTATGGCTTAGACATGGCAAAGAGCTTGTGATTTTTAACAAAAATATCATATACATTGTAAATGGACATGTCTTCAACCCTCAAATGTTGTATAAATCCTATCCATCATTCCTTTTTTTTAAAAAAATTTCCTCATTTAGACAAAACCTGTTTCTTCAAAATTCTCCAAGTGTAAAAATTTTCACAATTACCAATGGATTGTAAAAATTTACATGCTACCCTTGAGTTACTTTGAAAAATGAACCAAGCTCATCAAATTTGAAAAGAAAAACCAGACCAGACAACCAACTTCCAACGTGGAAAAATACAACGGCCAAATCCAGCTGTAAGACGAACGGATCTGGTCTCTACACGACCAAATATGGCTAGGCGGTCATCGCAAGGCTGGATCCAACTAGTTTGGCCTCGTCCGGGCATCCATCGTGCTACCAAGACCCGCCTAGCAATTGCCCGATAAGATATGACTGGCCATGGTCAGATTGGTCATCAGAATGCAAATCTGCCCCTTACATTTTGGCCGGCAGGTGACTGCTTCCGACTGTCTGGTTGGTTATATTTTTTAAAAAAAATAGGTGGGTTTGACCACTTTTATTTTTTTTAAAAAGTGCCCAACTCACCTTGAAAACCATCCTAAATTGAGGGTATTGTCATCAATTTACAATTGCCCTTTTTTTTATTCATGTAAATGAAAGTAACTTTGTTAACAATTCGGTTAAAAAAGAAATGGCTCCGCTATAATTATCGGTAGAGCCTCTTAAAAGGCGTTACTAGCAAGCTCATCAAGCTTACAAAACCCCTTAACCTGCCATTAACAGCCATTAAACCTTTCAATTATTCACCGGTTTATTTGATCCACATCGGAATTAAGGACTACTAAAATAGTTTCTGTCGATGATATGTCCATAAAAAACAGATTGAAAACTGTCTGGAAAAGAAAACAAAATTGAAAGAAAATCCCAAGGTGAGAAGAAAATTTTGGATTGATTCACTCACTTCCATCGCAGGTGGTTGCTCCATGCAAACTGCATACATTCTACCGGGTAAAGCTATCATCCAGGGGCCATGATGCCCCAGCCATCACTGCTTCAATTTCCCATGTTTCCCTTGGGCAGTTGGTGAGGTTTACACAACCATTTGCCGTAACATGCTGAAATCACAGAACAAACTAAGCCTCAAAAAGCTGGGCAAATTTAATAAAAACAATCTCAATAAAGTCTTTACTAAATCAGTAAAAGTTCCAGCTTAAGGAGTACTCAGACACAAATGAGCGATCAATAATAGCACACTGCATCAACCTTTTGTAATAGTTTCCACAAAAATCTGCCTCAAATATTGAAGCCTAAAACAATATGTGGAAGGCATAGACGAATCTAGGGAAAGGCAAAAAGGAATTTAGGAGAAAGATAAAAGTAAAATTAAGGGAAGAAGAGATCGACGAAGAGCAGAAACAGCTTTCAGACTCTAGAATTTATTAAACGAATCGTTCAATTCAAATAATCAACTTGTAAAACTCAAGATCCATGACAATATATTTATAGACAAGAGAGGCCTAGTCACCTAAGAAAAAATTTTAAAAAAAATCAAATAATATAAGGAATCCAAATTTAAGAAAGAAACTATTGACGAATCTCAAACCAGCAATAAAACACTAAATAAAACATCATTTTTGTTCCCGATATGTTTGCCAAGCATTGCATTGATGAATTCCCCTTGTTTATGCATATGGCCATATGCCACAGGTTTCGCTATATTAGTCACCAATCTATCATTGGAGTTCACAAAGGATAGATTCTTGAAGGATTTGCTAAATATTACCCCCCAACCACTCTATTCGTGTGTCTCCAAGCACCCTTGAATGCACGATCTGTCCGCTTAAGCAATTGCACGGGGACAGAACTATCTAAAGCCTAATGACAGCAGATTTTTTTTTCTTGCAAAGAAAAAGAAACTACATAAGAGGACTTACCACATCACTTTCAATTCGAACCCCTCCAAAATTCCAAAATTTTTCTATCTCTGTGAAATTCAAAAACTTGGACAAATTTGCACTTTCCATTGCTGGATAAAGCAAGGCTTCTATGAAGTAGCACCCAGGCTCTACTGTTATCACCTGTCAGAGATTGTAAACTACATTCATGAATGTACATCTTACAGGTATCTACACAACTAGCATTAGTTACAAAAAAACAAAAATTGTATAGATGATTCGTACTGTTCGAATTCTATACAAAGTTCACTAACCATGCCCTCCTGTAGATCCCTAACTGTCCGTAAAGCACTCAGTCCAGGTTCCTTTGGCCTTTCAAGTCCCTGTTCATCATTATTTAAATAAGGATTAGGAGCAAGAAAACCAAAATCTGAAGAAAAAAGTCAAGACCAAAGTCACAACAAGAAAGCAATCAATCACTACCTCAGCATAGCCGCCAGGATCATGAGTGTCAATCCCAAGGAAATGCCCAAGACCATGCGGCATGAAAACTGCTCCCAATCTCTCAGCCATCATTTCATCAAGATCACTAGAAGTAAATAAAGAAAGTAAATTTATCTTACCCAATGATTACACTTTCCTGATTTCATATATAAGTATCAAGGTTCGTGTACTTACCCATGTATTATTCCACCGATTGTCAATGACTGAAGAATAGTTTTCTCTGCTAATCTGCCACAAGTGATTTAAATGATAACAAGAAAGATAAACTGGAAAAAGATGCAGTGCACCACAAACACTAGCCTTCTTTCAGCATCTTGTAACAGCCAAAAGACAACACAGGTAAAAGTTAATATAAAAACAACAAAATAAAAGATGAGCCGGATCTATATTTTCTGAGAGCCTCAGCGTACCTCTTTGAGATAATAAAGATATAAAAACATGGACAACAAACCAAGACACCAACAACGTGATACAGGTTCCTTACTTGTGCATATCTAACCACTTAATTCCTGGTTTCATAGCTGATATAACCACATCATGAGCCTTCAGAACAGCCTAAAAATATATGCAAAGATATAAGGAAATATTTTCTTCATAGCTTATAAAGATAGATTGTATTAAACTACAAATTACATTGTAAATGAGCGATTGATCACTTGTAAATTTTCCATTGACCTGAGTGATAACAGCAAAGAAAACACTATCAAAGTTAAATCAACACACACAAACAATCAAAACTAAAAGTAAATGTGATATTGCAAATGCTATACATCCATGAATCAATGCTAAATAATCAAAACAATAGGAGCAGTGGTCAAATATATAGTGTTCCTGCCAGGAGTAACTTGTTGAGGAAGTGTAGATGGGTAGAGTGGAAAAGGGTCCGCTATCCAGGTAGGTTCGCGAGGGACATGATCAGACGCACTCTTTTCGCATATGTATGGATGCAGCTAAGGTCAAATATCCTTGATAGTCATCAATTTTTGTTTTTATTGCTATTAGCAATTTGGATTATACTGTTCTAAGATTCCAACTTTATTCTGTTTCATGTAGTAGGTCTTTTGAGTCCATAAATATATAGACATTGAAAAAATTAATTAATATTGAGAACAAATTTTGTTTTCGGTGGACATTCATTCCCCAAACAGCATTATTGTCAAACTTCCTCATCTTTTTCCCTTGCCTCTTCTTCCCTTTGCTTGCCCCACCATTTAAATAATAAATTATGCAGAAGATTTCTTTTTCATCAATAGCATCAATTATCGCCCATCAAGCCCACTATACTAATCATAGCACAATATTGTATATATAAATACTTCCATTACTTTTCCATCTTTTTAAGACAAATATTACATTAGTTATTGCAATCAAAACTTGTACATGGACTAGTAGCAACCATCACACAATAGATATTTAACAAGGATTACAATTTACAATTCTGAACCCATCAACTTACAGGAAATGTACAAGTAATATCAGACCCATAGAAATGGTATTCTGCACCCATATCTAGCAATGCCATATCTCCATCCTTCAATGTCTGCAAATGAAGGTAAGCAAGGACCGAAATCAAAAAACATTAATCCGTTCAGCAAACCGGAATTCAATGTTAAAAAAAAATCTGTGAATAAAAAAGCTTCCTGATATAGTTCTGTTAAATAAAAAGTTTTCCATGATACATGGGTCAAATTAATATGACCAAATTATGCCGTCTGCCAATCTAATTTTTTTTTAAATGAAAATGCTGTAATGATTTATCTTGCTCTTGCCAATCTCCGTCTATTTATGCCCTTGATCCTTCATTCAAATTGGTATTAAATACGAAATATTGATCATGACCCCACCCTAATGTGCCTTACTGCTTAATGCGCCATATTTAATTGCTCTATTACTTCTCTCTCTTTTTTTTCAAAAAAAAAAAAAAAAAAAACTTAAGACAAGTCTAAAATGTTGCCACTGTTCAATCATATGGCAGTATAGACTTGATGAAAAAAAGTAATCAGATAATTCAATATTAAATGACACATAAAATATTTAGTTCGATACAAATTTTGTTAAAGAATGGTGTGCATACCCTATCGTTTGGAGCAGCAGCATGTCCATAGTGAAGCACAGAACTGAAAAAAAAGGCCAATCTCAGTCAGGAGCTCAGTTGGTAAAAGTACACAAGAAAGTTCAAGACCATTCCAGAGATAAAAGTGGTATAAAAAGTGGCATCATTAAGCTATAGAAACACCTATTTTCACCAGTAGCGCAGATGCATGTATATGAGCAATATCTGCAGCCACCATACATATAGACATGATGGAGAAACACACTCTCCATTTGATATTCTTTCATGCCTGCTCTTGTAATTTTCATAACCTACAAAAAATATACCTCTATTATTGAAGGGAACATCAAAACAGATCATTAAGAAAAAAAGTAAAAACAATATCATCCCAACAAAAACAATGTCCTATACCTATCATATGAGCAAAAACGACTGCCAATGCATCAACATTTTCGAAAGAAGAATACCAAATGCTGTAAAACAAAAATGAACAACAAGGACTGTAAGCATCCGACCATCATCTGCCACTTCCCAAACAAATGAGTCAGGTGCACAGACCCAAGTTTCTTTATTCTTCGTGATTATTGACTAAAACTGTATTTAATTTATATTAATATATCATAACACTTCTTATAGCCTCCATCTAAGTATGCTTTTGCCTTTCTCTCTGCTTCAAATGAAAACAACAAAAGGTTATTATATTTCTTCATATTCTATGAACATAGATGCCAACTAAGAAAATTTTATTGCCTTTTATGTTCAATTATTATCACCCCAGCGTCTTCTTTTATTTGGTCATTTGGAACTTGCTCTTTACTCATTTTTACTCATATCCACCCCACAATTCTCATTTCAACCTCTCCCAGAGCATCTACCAACCATCAGCACAAGTCATATAATCATACAAAGAATTTGTTCCATGAAAATTATATAGAAGGAAGGTAGGAACAGTTAGAAGAGAAAAAGAAACTATTTGAAGGTCATCAACTAATTATAGATAAAATGTAATGGACACATAACAAGGAAAAATTACTGCTAAAATCAGCTTCACTGAAAATAATTGTAAGCAGTTCTATCCAAAGAAAAAAGCAGTGATAAAACCACAAGGATCCATCAGAAGAACAAAGGACAAAAGCAAGCATGTGAAGGAAGCACCTGAACATGAGCCTCTGAGCTTATGTCATTTGCATACTTTATAAGTGCAAGTTCCATATCATTCTTATGAATGCGGCACTCGGTCAGAATAGGATGCAATGTACTTAGATCTGTCTCATATTTTTCAATTTCCTGTAGCATAGTAAAAGTAATAAATGATTAACGAAACATTATTTTTCTTCCAAATGACACAATTTATAAAAATAGAAAACACTTGTCAACAGCACAAACAGATGAAATATCTTTCTACTCCAGAACCATTACAAGTTACTAAAGAGCCTAATGACAAAAATATCCTCAAATCAGCATAGGCAGTAAATTGAGAAACATACATGAAGCTCTGCAGGCTTTGAATATTTATTGCTGTCTGTATTCTGCCCATGTAAAAGAAACAAAAGAGGTTTTCCTGAGCCATGGTATTCCTCATGGAGAACTTTGACAATCTCATCAGTATAGCACACCGTAGTCACTAGATATCGTTCCTAAAAACCAAGGCAAAGACAATAAAAAAATAAGATAATGGAAGGCTACATATAACCGATTTCAAACTGACGGAACGCTAGAAATTTACCTTAAAGTATGACAACGGCTTTATTTCCCCAAGCCAAATAGCATATTCCGAAGGCAATCTTGGCGCAAATAAGAACGACTTACCAGACGCAATATCCTTCAAAGCCAAGACGAAACAAAAGTTACAATTAGTTCAAAATTATTACCATCTTTATGAAAGCAGTCACTAATATACCTTCAAAAAGCATTAGATGAAGCATAATTACGGAGCATGGAAATGGGAAAAAAAATATTACATCATCATTATCCACCGATTATTAGAGACTATGGGCATGGTCTCCAACTAAAATTAGAAGGTTCAATGTGTATTGATATTTGAGACTGTCAATTCAAATTTTTACTTGTGCGTGTTTCCCTAATTTCATCATTGTTGTCATCATAATCATCAACATCCTTGGGCAGGGTGGTCAAGCCTTAATCCCCTTAAGAAAAGCAAGTTATTTGACACAAGATCAGCTCCCTGATGCAAGTTTGGTGGCACTTCCACAAAGCAGAAATGTCATATATGGCTGATATAGTAATATAGGGCATATAAAGGATCAGTAAGCAAGTGGTGACAATCCACAACTCAGAAAACAGTAAACAAAAAAAAATACCATATCAGTCAGGGAATGTGTAGATGAATGACAAACAATGACAGATTGCACTATCTCAAATAAAAGGAAAAATAAAACAACAATAAAAACTCACAATTGCACCATAGAAACCAGGCTCTCTTACACCAAATAAATAAGCAAAATAACTTTCCTGCCTGAAAAGTATACCATTAGAATTATCCAAAAAAGCTGTAAATAAGTATATCAGATGGACTAGAAAATATGACCATAAGCAGAAGTATCATTCAACCCTAACACATTATAAACAAAGAAAGGACAACACACCAAAATATCTCCAAATTCCCAAATGAAGCTCTCCATTATCTTTTTTTCTTCCAAAAGTATATACTCTATTGAAATTCTACAAATTAGAATTCAACTAGACATGTTATGGTAGTTAGCAATAGGACAAATGGTAGGACGGAGTATAAAGGGCATGGTGCAATTCACATCATTTTCACCTACTGCTTTCACTTATTTGTAAAGATTAACAGATTATTGGATAACTACAACCCTCACAAATAACATCCATGACTCTTAAAAACGGTTAACCTCCTCACCTAACAATAACTTAAAATCTGCAAATGACCTTTTCCTTAAGACCTCTATATGACGACATTTTGTGCCCACTAGACATTAAAAAAACACCCTTTAATGAATTTAGCTTATATATGGCTTCTGATTGTGTGGAACGGCAGAATAGGATCCATGTTCCCATTTACAGATAAGATGGAGAATACAAGGCATTAAGAAACAGTGAGAAAAAATTCACACACTGTTAGGATTATTCATGTTATTGGGGTTTGAGAATTCTATTCTCGTGTCTAATTTATGTTACCATCATGTAGTTGTCACTTATTATTTTATGAATTAAAAGGGCACAAATTTTCTCAACAATAATGCTGTATAAGAGAGCTGACTCCCTAGAGCCACCACAGCTCCAACCAGGCTTTCTAAGCTCCCCTTTGCCTTTGCTCTATTTCTTTAAGCTACCACTGGTTCTCTAGCTTCTCCAACACCTCCACTTACACCTCTCTGTCTTCCCGAAGTAGTGACTTCTCCTCCTTCTCAAAGTGACATTCGCTGCCCTAAGCCGCCACATCATCTACCGCTTCACCTGCTGTTCAGCAACCTTCTATTTATGTTGCCATTTGCTGATTTATTTTCCACTCTTCATTGATCATTGATGCTTACCTGATAATTTTATCTTTCTTCTTCCATGTATTAGTAGGTTCTCAACTATTCAAGAGCCCAAACAAATATAAATGAACAGATGGGTTTCTAACATAGATTTACATCTCTATCAAACACAAAAATACATAAAGAACTGATTACATGTAATAAATAGTAACATATGGCGGCAACATATTAGAGAAGACATTAAACAAAATCAACAACACCTGCATGCTACATGGATAAAAAAAGGTGGAACAATACGAAAGGGAGTATGAAAACAAGGATTGCTTCAATGACAAAGTGCATAAACCATAGCAAGTTGTGGCCAAATAAAAGGATAAATAAACTGACTACAAATAGCCAATGACTAATACAATAAAAAATAGGAATTCATACCCACAAATAAGGTTGGTGAACATGTAACAAAACAGACAATACATTAGATAAGGAAAGAACTAATAGATAGTAGATTAATCCATACAAAGAGATCGTATTATTATAACTTTTATATTTCTTCAAAAAATAATCTAAAATTTCTAGTTTTAGATTTGTTAAAAACTTTTGATCCACACATCCTTCATGGCAGCTAAAATGGATTTCACAAACTTCAACTTTCATAATAGATCAAGAAACACTTTTTTTTTATTATAAACCCATAAAATTGCACCACCATCAAATGTATCAAGAAACTTCTACTTTCACATACCGCGAGGTTGATTTCCTATCATTTGGATTACCTGCATAATCCAAATTTACATAGTTGATTCTCATCTACTCATCAGCTTAAAATGTGAGTTTAAGATATTTAGCCCTCGGTACATACCTAAAGAAGTGTTTTAAATGGAAAACATTGGAGTGTGGTAACACAGATCCTTCAATCTACCTTGGGTGCTAAAGATGTTAAACTTATGTTTCAAGCTGATTAGTAGATGCCTATCGGTTATATAAACTCAAATTATAAGGGTGATCTAGATAATAGGAAATCAACCTCAAGGAATGTGTTCATCTTTGGTAGTGGTGCAATCTCATAGGCTTGTAAGAAACAAAAATAAATTTCTTGATCTACTATGAAAGCAAATTTAAATTTAACTATTATAGAGGATGTGTGGATCCAAAGTTTTCTATTAAGTTTAAAAGTAGAAAACACTACTAATGAACCTATTGAGTTACTTTGTTATAATCGAACAATAATTTTCACTTGAAGAAGTAGTAAAATCAATTCTAAGGGCAAGTATATTGTGATATAGTACCACTTTATATTTTACATTCCACGTAAAGGGAAATTGGTTGTTAGCCATATTCCGATTTCTAAGATATGCATAGAATCTTTAAATAAAGCGTTAACAACAGATTCATATATAAGGCATGTACGTACTGTGGGGTAGAGGAGAATCTAATTTGGATTTTATAGCCTCAAACTTGGGCCCTAGAAATTAATTTTGGTTGATTGGTGGGACCTACAATTCATACCAAGTTGTGTTTAATTGTTGGTTGGGATATACTCAAAGTTTTCTCATTTTCTCGTTTTCATGTTCTCTTTATAGCCATTCCTTCTCTAAAAAAATTGCTTTTTTTTATTCTTATTGCTCGACTTGGTAGATTTCGATAGTGAAATCTGTGTGTGAAAAATCAAATTTATCTCCATCCCCAATAGATATTTATTCTTTCCATCTGAAGACAAATAAATACAATTTAAGAACAAATAATAAAATAGAAAGATATGAGACTTACCTTCATTATTAGATATGACAACATCATATTGTCAAAATATAAAGTCATAGATGAAAAGCACTCAATATTCACATGTTATACTACTTTCCAGTTAGAATTTCAAATCAATAGATAAAAAAAAATCAAAGTTTGTCACTTATTTCGTCCTTTTTGTTAGAATAAAAGGATGAGAGAGGAGGTGGTGTCACTACTTTTAGTAATGGCCCTAATAGTCATGTTTAAATTCAAATTTGAATTTGAAGTGGGACCTGCCCAATGTGCAACTCTTAACAAGTTCATAGTCCAGTTCTACACAATCCGTATCCTCAACAATCGCACAAGTTACTCCAAGCATGAACCAGTCAAAGCTATCACGTGCGAGTGGGAGAATATGGCATTTCAATTGTACAACAGGTTTGTCTTCTTGTGTAATCTCGCCGGCCTCAGGAGATGTCCAAGATGGAATACTTCCCCGAGAAGGGAAGGGATAGGGGAAAAGAGGAGGAAAGGGGGGGGGGCGAGAAATAGAA
>JAVDBV010070770.1:0-12897 GCA_032619315.1 Piper longum
CGGCCGGGGTGTGCGGATCACTGCGGATACATCCTCCGCATTATTTTGGAGTATAGCGGTATCGCTCCACCGTATATTAAATGGACATAAGGAACTAGGGGATTGTCCTTGATTTGTTTTATATATTATACGACTTAGTGTTTTTATCACTAACGCGGAATTGCCTCCGCAGGTGTACAGATTCGAGATTAGGTATGAGAAGGCCTTTGACAACAAGATCATGGAGCAAGATAAACATGAGGACTCCCTTTTAACTTTATTTGAGTTATATATGTGGCTATGGAAAATGGTCCTAGACTGTGTGGAAACCAATATTTTTATGTTGATGTTTAACTGTTATAATTCAGTAATATAGTAGTTGTTTAAGTAACACCTAGCCAGCTAGGCCCACAATTATTGTGAAATATGGTGGGTCGTTACAGGGAAACGGTCCGAGACAGTGGGATAGATATTTCATACAATTTCATATGATACATTTGACCATTTGTTTAGTTAGAAATGATAGACTTATTTACATCATTATTATTCATGAAACATATTAAGTAACACCCGGTCAGGTTAGGGCTGGTCGTTAAAGGGTTTGTTAAATTTTGAGTAACACTTTGCCAGCAATGCCCACGATATTGTGAAAAATGACGGGTCATTACAGGTGGTATGAGAGCCCGGTTTCCTACTTGCTCACATCTTATGAGTCAAGTACCTTGTTGGAAAGCCTAGTCATTATCTTTTCTGATTGTTACCTATTATTAATTAATTAACAAATTCATTCGCTAACATGACTAAGTCATCACTCTAAAAGGAAAAAAATCTTTGACTCATCATATGACAGGCACTTGTAAACAGCCAAGCCGATTGGCACAGTCAGACTCGAACTTGGAGAATGTGTTGGGCCAGATCTTGACGGCCATATAATGACTGGAGCATGCTTTAGAAAATATAAATTCTGTGGTTCAGAATATGGTTCAGCGGCTACCGGGAATGGTAGTTGGGAATGGAGCCTTAAACTCAAGAGCGGGTCCCAGAATCATCGCAGATGGTGATCAAGGGAGTGCCCAAGGGCAGGCAGTGTTAGTTGACCTGGGTGAGCGAGGGGAACATCCAAACACGGTGCCACTGGTAGACCGACAAGCAGTGCCGCCAACTGTGGATGATAGTGATCGATACACTGTGGAAATGTTCCGAAAGAATGGAGCTGAGGTTTTCATTGGAGGGATTGACCCAATGAAGGCGGAGAACTGGATTGACATTACCGAAAAAGCGTTTAGAGCTCTCTTTGTGGCCCACCGCCATCAAGTGCGGTTGGCAACATGCATGCTTCAAGAGGAAGTATCTTACTAGTAGAAATTCATGGAAAAGACCACCTTCTATCGCCGTGAGATCTCATCCATCTCATGGGCAGAATTTGTAAAACCTTTCAATAGACACTATTTTCTAGAGTCCGTTGTCCAAAAGGAAGCACTGGAATTTGCCACTCTAGCTCAGAGGAAAGATTCGGTCTGGGAATATGCCAAGAATTTCTTGCAGTTGGATCGATTTGCACCTCGGATTTTTGCAATTGACAAGGCTAGAGCGGATAAATTATTCTGGGGGTTGAAGCCAGAATTGAGGAGTAGGGTTTCTACGGCGCTAAGAAGCACTATAACCGAAGTGATCGAGGCAGCCACTACTCATGAGTTGGTGTATGAACATGACCGTGCACAGTAACAAGGGAAGCTTACTATGCAACATAAGAATGCCAACCTGGGTAGTTGCCAAAACAGGTCCGTAGGACACTAGCAACAGAACTACCAAATGAAAGTAGAGAGGAACCTCAAAAGGAAGTTTGAGGAGTCTCCGTATCGACAATGTAAAAATTATAGAAAAATGCATTCATGGCCATGCAACGAGCCCCGTCGGTGCTACAACTGTGGAAGGACGGGACACATGCAAAAAGAGTGCCGTCAGCCCCTGAAGCAACAACGGGAGCAGCCTGAGAAAGAAGAGGCACCAGCTCCTATTCGCTATTTGGCACCTGCAAAACTGGTGGACAAAGGGAAGGCAAAACATTATTCAGTCGAAATTGAGGACGCTGAGGAGGATGACCACACAGTTCGAGGTAAAATTCTGATCCAAAGTGTTAGTGTGGATGTTTTATTTGACTTGGGGTGTACACATTCATTCCTTTCATCCCAATTAGTTAAGAGTTTAGGACTCCAAACATCTGCATTAACCAAGACTGATAGAGTCACTACTACAACTGGAGACAGTGAGGTCACAATGTTAGGAGTGACTAACCGATCTTTGGATAAACAAGGGAAACCCTATGTGTGGAATTTTATCTTGTATGGAATAAATGTACTGTTGGGAATGGATTGGTTGTCTACACACCAGGCTTTCCTTGACTGTAAAGGGAAGAGAGTGGTGACAAAACCTTGTAATTGTGAGATGGGGGTCATTTTCCAAGGGTCATTGCATGTTCCATCTTCTTGTATTGTGTCGATTGGTGAGGCAACCGAGTTGTTCGGTTGGGGTATTCAAGCCTTTTTGGCTAACCCAGTGGGGTCTGAGTCCAAATCCAAAGAGTTGTCCATGGTTCTGGTGGTTGCAGAGTTTCTAGACGTATTCCCAGATGAACTTCCAGGGTTGCCTCCTAAGCGGGCAGTGGATTTTGGCATTGACCTAGCACCTGGAGTAACACCAATCTATAAAGCACCATACCGCATGGCTCCAACAGAACTCAAAGAGTTAAAGAGTCAACTACAAGAGTTGTTGCAGGCAGGTTTCATCCAGCCAAGTACTTCACCTTGGGGAGCTCCTGTTCCTTTTGTCAAGAAGGAGGATGGTTCACTTCGATTGTGTATTGACTATCGCAAGCTCAATCAAGTGACAGTCAAGAATTGGTATCCCTTACCAAGGATTAATGATTTATTTGATCAGCTAAAAACAGCCGAAGTATTTTCTGAAAATAGTCTTGCAGTTCGGATAACACCAACTGCGAGTGAAGGATTCTTATATACAGTAAACGGCTTTCCGAACTCGATATGGACACTATGAGTTTCTGGTTATGCCTTTTGGTCTAACAAATGCATAATGGCCTTTATGTCACTGATGAACACGGTATTCCACACATACTTGGACAAGTTTATTATCGTGTTTGTAGATGGCATTATGGTCTATTCAGATAATGAGGAGCACCATGTGAAGCACCTATCCATTGCTCTTCATGTCCTGAGGGAGAATCAACTGTTCGCCATACTATCAAAGTGTGACTTCTGGCTGAAGGAGGTGAATTTCCTCTGACATATAATCTCAACGGCAGGAGTTGAAGTGGATCCATCAAAAGTGGATGCAGTCACGGACTGGGCACAACCAAAGTCAGTCACTGATATTTGACGTTTCCTTGGGCTAGCAGGTTACTATCGGAAATTCATTAAAGATTTTTCCTTGGTGGCATCACCAATGACCAAGCTCACACGCAAGGGAGTCAAGTTTGAATGGATTAGCAAGTGTGAAGAGAGTTTCCAATCTTTGAAGAAGAGTTTAACTACTGCACCAGTCTTGACCTTGCCAAATGGCAATGAAGGATTTGTGATCTTTAGTGTTGCATCTCTAGTAGGGTTAGGATGCGTCCTATGCAAGGAGGTAAAGTAGTGGCTTATGCCTCTTGCCAATTGAAGATTTATGAGCAAAATTATGCAACCTATAACTTGGAACTGACAGCAGTTGTTTTTGCTCTAAAGATTTGGAGACACGACTTATATGGATCTCACTTTTAAAGTTTTCATGACCATCAAAGTGGCGTAGCCGAAGCGTGGTGGGCCCATAACCCACAGGTCTCAGGATTGAAAAAAAATTTATGCTGATACTCGAAGGAGTGACCTAGAGTTCCAAGTTGGGGAGTTTGTCTACCTAAAGACATCACCAAGGAAAGGAGTGATCAGATTTAGAACATAAGGGAAGTTAAAGCTAAGATTCATCGGACCATTTCCAATCCTATATTGAGTTGAAAATTGTGCATATAGATTAGCATTACCACCAAGCCTTGATGGCGTACACAATGTTTTTCACGTGTCAATGCTAAAGAAATATGTACGAGATGAAAATCATATCATCACAAATTTTGTAGACTTAGAGCTGCAATTGGATTTAACCTATGAGGAAAAGCCGATTCGCATCTTGGTAAGATAAACTAAGACACTCCGGAACAAGGAAATTCCTTTGGTAAAAGTATTGTGGAGGAATCAGGGATCAGAGGAAACTACATGGGAGATTGAGCAAGAAATGACAAAAATAATGCCCTACCTATTTGGGGTATAATATTTTTGTATGAGTTCTATCACGGTAGCCGATATAATATTTCAGAGAAGAAATATTTCTAAGTTGGGGAGATTGTGAAGACCTGGAAAAAAATAATAATAATAATAATAATAATAATCGACGCAGTAGAATCGAACATTAGAAAATTAATATTTCCATTTAAATTATTTAACCGCTACCCGGTTAATTCTACCCGATTAAATATTATATTTTAATCTTTACCCGGTTACCCGATTAAACGAAATACCGGCGTTGGGGTATTCTTACAAAATCGTGGCCGTCATTTTTTTTATATAAATAAAGAGGGGGCATCAGTCTCATTTTCTTCTTCCTCTTTCGGAGCCGGCTTCATCTTCACTTGGTTATGTTCCTCCTGGCTTGCGTCATCCATGATTTGTGTTAACGATGGTGCCAATTCGACTCCTCGCCAGCGAGTCATTGTCTCGTCCTCGACCATTGGACCAGTACCCCCATGACCACCTTGTGCCAAACTTTCCAGTCATAACTCCCACGACTACCATCGCCACTGTAGTCGCCTCCTACTGCGGAGTTTTTGGAGCCGGTTTACGCTGCCGCTGCCACTATTTGGGTCGTTTTCCGGCTCCGGCGAGCCGCCAACGGCCGGTTCGACCACACCAATGGCTTATACTCATCTATAGTTACATTTTGCGACCACCCATGACCGTCGCCATGGCCGTGATCGCCCCCGGTGACGCTGCCACCGACTACGTCGACAACTCACAATTTCGGCCGATTTCCAGCAAGGCCGTAGGCGGACTCGGCAGGTTGTCACCCCCAACACCTCCGCTGTCACATCCTATTTTGATCACGACAAACGGAGCCACCAGCCATGCCGCGGTTGATGCTTTCTGGCAACCAGTAGAGGTGGCCCTCGGCCGGACTTGTTTACCCGCGTCTAGTGGTCCGTCTGCCCGTTTTTATCTGCCCGCTCACGTACGCATCCACTTGGCTAGTCCGAGTCCGCCAGCCGCCAGACCATGTCTAGTTCTGGTCGCCCAGCCAACCCAACCTATTTTCCAGTCCGGTTGGTTCAGACCATTCGGGTTGATCTGGTTCAACTTGGTACGGGTTGGTTCGGCTCGTATTCGCCAATTTCTCGACCTTTTTTTGGTAATTCGAAAGCCTTTACATTAGCTTACATGCATATTCACATAGTTTAACGTGATTAGATGTTATGATAAATTGCATTAATTATTATTTTAGTTAATTATTTAATTATTATTATATTTATTAAATTAACGAATTGATATAAACATAGAGATATTAATCATTTAGTTGCATGCATTGTTACACGAATAAAATTATACTCATGTATAATTTCATGTTCTCGTTCATATTAGGATCATGGTCATAGTTGTGGGAATACGTACATGCAAACGAGGTCCGTATAATTATTTAACATGTTGTATTTTCCCTTGTGGATAGCCAGATCTGCATGAGCCCAGATTCGATCATCATGCACTAAGTGCATCCGGGGTCAAGGAATTGACTTAGTCCGACACGGGCTGCGCCCTTCATAATCTGATAATGGACATGGCAGATTGGACTCGCTAGCCAGAAATGGACATTTCAGAATGGACCTAACAGCCCATAATACAATAAATTGGACATGGCGGATTGGACTCACCAGGCAATTACGGAACATGGTGGACTGGACTCACCAGCCGATAACGGACATGGAGAATTGGACTCGCCAGCTGGTAACGGAGATGGTGGACTGGACTCGCCAGACTTTAATGGACACGATGGACCGACCCATCAGCCAATAGATGGACATGGCAGATTGGACTCGCCAGCCAACTAATGGACGTGATGGACTGACTCATCACCTAATAAATTGGACATGGCGGATTGGACTTGCCAGCCAATTACGGACATGGTGGATTGGACTCACCAGCTGGTAATGGACATGATGGAAGGACCCATCAGCCAATAGATGGACATGGCGGATTGGACTCGCCAGCTAACTAATGGGCGTGATGGACTGACTCATCAGCCAATAAATTGGACATGGCGGATTGGACTCGCCAGCCAATTACAGGCATGGTGGATTGGACTCACCAGCCGATAACGGACATGGCGGATTGGACTCGCCAACTAGTAAAGGACATGTTGGACCGACCCATCAGCCAATAGATGGACTTGGCGGCTTGGACTTGCCAGCCAACTATTGGACGTGATGGACTGACTCATCAGCCAATAAATTGGACATGGCGGATTGGACTCGCCAGCCAATTATGGACATGGTGGATTGGACTTACCAGCCAAAAATTGATATGGCAGATTGGACTCACCAGCCGGTAATGGATATGATGGACCGACCCATCAGCCAGTAGATGGACATGGCAGATTGGACTCGCCAGCCAACTAATGGATGTGATTGACTGACTCATCCGCCAATAAATTGGACATGGCGGATTGGACTCGCCAGCTAATTACGGACATTGTGGATTGGGTTCACCAACCAATAATGGACATGGAGGATTGGACTCGCCAGTCGGTAATGGACATGGTGGACCGACCCATCGGCCAATAAATGGACATGGCGGATTGGAATCACCAGCCAACTAATGGACGTGATGGACTATTGGTATGAATAAAGTGAGTAGAAAGGAAGTGAGGGCATTATTGGCATTGCAGGTGTTTGAATGGGTTGTGCCGGCGGGAGGAAATGTGGAATGGGTTTGTTGTGAAGAGGGTATAAAAACTGAGGATGGCACTTGTAACCGGCAAGTCATTGATGAATAGAATTTCGTTTTCTTTGTTTGTTTCTTTATTTATTTGTTGGTTTCCATTTGTTGTCTGATTTGTTCAGAAGAACAGAAGCAGCCGGACCTCTTCCTTTGTTTCCATGTTCTAATCGATTCTCTGGTGCCCAATGCTCCAGCGTTGTTGCTGTTCCATGGCACCGGCGAAGCAGAGCATTAGGCATAGTAGGGGAAAAGACATCGCCGTTGATGCCGGAGAAGAAGATCACACCAAAATGGTATCAGAGCATGTAATGGACATGTTGGAATGGACCCAACAGCCAATAATATAGATAGTGATAGGGAATTTATGGACTTGTTTTATTTAATTATACGGCTTAGTGTTTTAATCACCAACACAGAATTGCTGCCGCAGGTTAGCAGCTGGAACTAAAGACTAAGAGACGACTGGGTGGTTCTTCAACCAACTCAGTTGGCGAGCAGATAATAAGCGTACTTCCTTTTTATATTATTTGAGTTATAAATTTGGCTATGGGAAACGGTCCGAGACTGTGGGATAGATATTTCATACATTGCCATATGATACATTTGACCTTTTGTTTAGTTAGAAATGCTAGACTTATTTACGTTATTATTATTCATGTAACATATTAAATAACACCCGGTCTGGTTAGGCCTGGTCGTTACAGAGTTGGTTTGTTAAATTTTGAGTCACACCTGGCCAGCGAGGCCCACAATATTAAGAAAAATGGTGCATCGTTACACGTCCTGAGTCCAACATACCATCTAATACGGAACTAAGTTGCTCTATACCATTTGTAACGACCCAGCCCAAAGTGCAACGTAATGGACCTAAGTCATTTCTTCAAAATGGTTAACCCAAGTTAAAGATCTATAGTCCATTCCCACTTATAAATAGGCTCTTAGTTGGGTAGGTATTAGATGTAGGACTAAATTGAGGGATCTCACATCGTCCTAGACTCAGATGGGAGCTCAAGAGACAAGTGGTCAGGTTGTGAAGCCTACTCACATTTGAGTGATCAAGGACATGTGTGTGTGTGTGTGTGTGTGTGTGTGTGTGTGTGTGTGTGTGTGTGTGTGTTTGGCTTGTGAAGTCAAGGTCTGGCGGAACTTTGTAAAGGACAAGTGGTTGTAACACTTATAATTATATCATTCGGTTTGGTGATAATGAAGCATAGAATACCTAGCTTATTGTAGGATATGGTAGTGTAGAAGAGAGAAGTATAAGATTTAAACCGCTCTAAAAATCTTGTAGTTGTGTATTCCTTACCTTATCTTGATAATCCACTTATTTAACTTATTTGTCTCAAATCTAAAATATGGTTTGACAAGTTTGCCAATACATAAGACTCATTACAAATTTGTTAATAGATTAAATTGTTAATTTGCTAGATTTATAATCACATCTTTTAGTTAGGTAATTATAGATCACTTTATATCTCACTATTAGTCTTCACTAAAATCAGATCAAACTCTTTAAACTTGATTAATCATGTATTATGTTTTTGTATTAGACTTCTATTCTCCATCCAGATCATTCACCGCTTATTTATGTCATGTACACCATGTCTGTTGGTCAACCAATGGATCCAGCCACCATGTCAATTATCGGCTGATGGGTCCTGCCACCATGTCCATTTGCTGACCAATGGTTCTGGCCACCGTGTCTATTTATTGATCGATGGATTCAGCCACCGTGTCTATTATCGGCTGATGGGTCCTGCCACCATGTCCAATTGTTGACTGATGGATTTTGCCACCATGTTCATTTATTGACCGATAGATCTAGCCACCATGTCTATTATTGGCTGATGGGTCCTGCCATCATGTCCGGTTGTTGACCGATGGATCCTACCACCGTGTCCGTTGGTCGACCAATGGATCCAGCCACCCTATCTATTATCGGCTGATGGGTCCTGCCACCATGCCCGGTTATTGACTGATGGTTCTTTCCACCGTGTCAATTTATTGATCGATGGATCCAGCCACCGTGTCTATTATCGGCTGGTGGGTCCTGCCACCATGTCTGATTGTTGACCGATGGATCCTACCACCGTGTCCGTTTGTTGACCGATGGGTCCACCCAATGTGTTTATTATTTATTTTGAAGGGTGCGGTCCGTGTCAGACTAAGTCAATTCGCTAACCCCAGTTGCACTCGATGCATGGTGGCCAAATCTAGGCTCAGGCCGACCAGGCTGCCAACAACGAAAAATACAACATTGTAAATAATTATATGAGCATGGTTAGCTTGTACGTAATCCCGCAACTGCGACCACGATCTTAATCTGAACGAGAACAAAAAATTATACATTAGTATAATTTTATTCGCTTAGCAATGCATGCAACTAAATGATTAATATCTCTATCTTTATATCAATTCGACAATTTAATGAATATAATAATAATTAAATAATTAACTAAAATAATAATTAAAGAAATTTATCATAACATCTAATCATGTTAAACTATGTGAATATGCATGCAAACTAATGTAAAGGCTTTCAAATTACCAAAAACGGTCGAGAAACAGGCGAATACGAGCTGAACCAACCCGAACCAAGTTGAACCAGACCAACCCGTATGGTCTGAACCAACCCGGCTGGAAAATGGGTTGGGTTGGCTGGGCGACCTGAACTGGACATGGTCTGGCGGCTGGTGGACTCAAACTAGCCAAGTGGACACGGACGTGAATGGGCGGATAAAAACTAGCAGACGGACCCGACACGAGACGTGGGTAAACGTGTCGGGCCGAGCGCCGCCACTTCCCGTTGCCGGAAAGCATCAACGGTGGCGCGGCTGGTGGCACTGTCGGCCGCGATCGGAAGAGGGCATGACGGCGGAGGTGTTGGGGGTGACGACCAGAAAAGTCCGGCCACGGCCTGGCCGAAAATCGGCCGAAACAGTGAGTTTTCGCCGACATTGGTGGTGGCATCGCCGGCGGCGATCACAGCCACGGCAACGGTCATGGGTGGTCTCAAAATGCAGATATAGATGAGCCTAGGTCATTTGGGTGGTTGAATCGGCCGGTGGTGGCTCACCGGCTCCAGAAAATGACCCAAACAGTGGCGGCGGCAACGGCGTAAACCCCCTCCAAAAACTTTGCTGTAGGTGGCAACTGCGGTGGCAACTGTAGTCATGGGAGTTACGACTGGAAAGCTGGCCATGAGGTGGTCATGGGGGTACTGGTCCGGTGGTCGGGGATGAGAAAGAGACTTGCCGGCGGGGAGTCGAATTGGCAGCATCATTAATACAATTCATGGATGACGCGAGCAAGGAGAAAGATCCTAAGTGAAAAAGAAGCCGGCTCCAGAAAAGGAAGAAGAAAATGAAAATGACGCCCCTCTCTATTTATATAAAAAAAATGACGGCTAAGTTTTTATAAAAATACCCCAACACCGGTATTTCGTTTAACCAGGTAACCGGGTAAAGATTAAAATATAATATATAATCGGGTAGAATTAACCGTGTAGCGGTTAAATAATTAAATTGGAAATATTTTTTTTTTCAACGTCCGATCCTACCTCATCAACTATTTATTTTTTATTATTATAATTTTTTTTTTGGGTCTTCACAATGTCCCCAACATAAAAATATTTCATCCCCAAAATTTCGTAGCATTAAAAAGACAATCATCATTAAGTACTTCTTCAGTATTAGTTCATGTTATGATAACAACACGAATTTTATGCAACAAATAGGCTAGGGTATTTCTTGGCCATCTCTTGTTCAGTCTCCCATGATGCTTTCTCTGATCCCTGATTTCTCCACAATATTTTTACCAAAGGAATTTCCTTGTTCTAGAGTGTCTTAGTTTCTATTGCCAAGATGCGAATCGGCTTTTCCTCGTAGGTTAAATCCGATTGTAGCTCTAAGTCTGCAAAATTTGTGATGATATGATTTTCATCTCGTAAATATTTCTTTAGCATTAACACATGAAAAAAATTTTGTACGCCATCAAGGCTTGGTGGTAATGCTAATCTATATGCACAATTTCCGACTCGATCTAGGATTGGAAATAGTCCTATGAATCTTGGCGTTAACTTCCCTGATGTTCTAAATCTGATCACTCCTTTCATTTGTGATGTCTTTAGGTAGACAAACTCCCCAACTTGGAACTCTGGATCCTTTCTTCGAGTATATGCATAACTTTTCTGTCGATCCTTAGAACTGTGGGTTATGGGCCCACCACGCTTCCGGTACGCCACTTTGATGGTCATTGAAAACATTAAAAGTGTGCTCCATAGAAGTAGTGTCTCCAAATCTTCAGAGCAAAAACAACTGCTGTCAGTTCCAAGTCATAGGTTGCATAATTTTGCTTATAAATCTTCAATTGGCAAGAAGCATAAGCCGCCATTTTACTTCCTTGCGTAAGGACGCATCCTAACCCTACTAGAGATACATCAGTAAAGATCACAAATCCTTCATTGCCATTTGGCAAGGTCAAGACTGGTGCATTTGTTAGACCAAAAGGCATAACCAGAAACTCATAATGTCCATATCGAGTTCGGAAAGCCATTTTCTGTATATCAGAATCCTACACTCGCAGTTGGTGTTATCCGGACCGCAAGCCTATTTTAGAAAATACTCCGGCTGTTTTCAGCTGATCAAATAAGTCATCAATCCTTGGTAAGGGGTAACAATTCTTGACTTTCACTTGATTGAGCTTGCGATAGTCAATACACAATCGAAGTGAACCATCCTTCTTCTTTACAAAAAGAATAAGAGCTCGCCAAGGTGAAGTACTTGGCCGGATGAAACCTGCCTGCAACAACTCTTGTAGTTGACTCTTTAACTCTTTGAGTTCTGCTTTAGAGATTGGTGTTACTCCAGGTGCTAGGTCAACGCCAAACTCCACTGCCTGCTTAGGAGGTAACCCTGGAAGTTCATCTGGGAATACATCCGGAAGGACAACTCTTTGGATTTGGACTCAGACTCCACTAGCTTAGCCAAAAAGGCTTGAATACCCCCACCGTACAACTCGGTTACCTCACCAATCGACACGCTACAAGAAGATGGATCATACAATGACCCTTAGAAAATGAACCCCATCTCACAGTTACAAGGTTTTGCCACCACTTACTTCCCTTTACAGTCAAAAAAAGCCTGGTGTGCAGACAACCAGTCCATTCCCAACAGTACATCGAACCCTTTTACCCCATACAAGATAAAATTCCACACATAGGGTTTCCTTTGTATATCCAAGGATAGGTTAGTCACTCCTAACGTTGTGACCTCCCTGTCTCCAGCTGCGTAGTGACTCTATAAGTCTTGGTTGATGCAGATGTTTGGAGTCCTAAACTCTTAACTAATCGGGATGAAACGAATGAATGTGTACACCCCAAGTCAAATAAAACATCCACACTAACACTTTGAATCAAAAATTTACATCGAACTGTGTGGTCATCCTCCTCAGCGTCCTCAATTTTGACTGCATAATGTTTCGCCTTCCCTTTGTCCACCGATTTTGCAGGTGCCAGATAGCGAATGGCAACTAGTGCCTCTTCTTTCTCAGGCTGCTCCCGTTGTTGCTTCAGGGCGTCTATCTTTATATCAATTCGACATTTATATAAATATAATAATAATTAAATAATTAACTAAAATAATAATTAAAGAAATTTATCATAACATCTAATCATGATAAACTATGTAAATATGCATGTAAACTAATGTAAAGGCTTTCGAATTACCAAAAACGGTTGAGAAACGGGCGAATAAGAGCTAAACCAACCCGAACCAAGTTGAACCAGACCAACCCGAATGGTCTAAACCAACCCGGCTGGAAAATGGGTTGGGTTGGCTGGGCGACCTAAACTGGACATGGTCTGACGGCTGGCAGACTCGGACTAGCT
>JAVDBV010070795.1:0-12614 GCA_032619315.1 Piper longum
TATATAATGATATAAACTGACGGCTAGGTTACATGGAAGCACCCTTTCACCGTAATTCCTTTAACCAGATACTTGGGTAATCGACATGGTTCACTTAACTATTAAACGGTTAAACGGTATGATTCACTTAACTAGGTAATTCACACTTAAAGGTTTAACAGTAAATAATTTCAATGGGAACAATAAAATAAACTTTTCCACGTTCGATCCCACCGCGTCGAAACTTTTTTTTTCTTTTTTTTTTTGGGTCTTTACAATCATGGCCGCGATCGCCACCAGCGACGTTGCGACACATTGCGGCGACACCGCACCTTTCCGGCCGATTTCCGGCCAGCCACTGGCCGGACTCCTTCGACCATCACCGCCATCACCTTACCCATCCTCTCCTCTGTCGATCCCGACCGGCGGCTGCCGTAGCGGCGCTACGGTGGCCGTTCTCCGGTGATGGGCACCGCCGCCCCTATTCCACCCGTTTGCCTGGCCGTGGTCCGCCTGCTCGCGACCGTGTCCGCCTACCCGCGACCATGTCCGTTGACCACGACCACATCCGCCTGTAGGATGTCGAGTCCGTCTGTCCTGTGCAGGTCCGCCCAGCCAACCCAACCAATTTTCCAGCCCGGGTTGGTTCAGGCCATTCGGGTTGGTCAGGTTCAGCTTGGTTTGGTCGGGTTTAGCTTATTTTTGGACCGTTTTCGTCCGTTCTTGCGTCATTTTCGGTAATTCGATAACTTCTATATTAGTTTAGATGCATATTCACAATATTTAACATGATTGAATGTTATGATGAATTTTCTTTAATTATTATTTTAATTAGTTATTTATACATTATTATTTATTTCTTTTTATTTATATTTTTATCATATATGATAAATGTTTATATGATTATTTTTTATTATTAACATTATATTTACTTATGAATATTTGTCATGATGTGTGTATATATATATATATAAATATATTTATTTATTTATTTTATTTATTTATTTGTTCATTAGGTGTATGCCATTATTTATTTATATTTAATTCAGTATTGTTATGTTCTACCACAATGATATTATTAATAGTCATTATTAATTAGTATAAAGTATTTTTTTGTTTATTTATTTCTTTATTTAATTATAATAGATTTATTTATTTATTTATATTTTTACTAACATGAGGGTATATTGATAATTACTCGTATTTACCTGTATATTTATATAATTTTATTATATTATTATTTTATGATTAGAGTATTGTTCATATCTATGTACTTATGATTTATCTAATTATCTAAGAATGTATTTTCTTTGTTAATTATTTTATTTATTATTAATTATTATAGTGTATCGATTTGCGTGATACATGTGTATTTATAAGTTTGTTAGTATTGTTTTCTTTGTTGTGATGTATTGATGATATGAGCACACACCACAAGCATGCATCATGTATAGACATTAGTATTTTACTTAGCGTACTTAGAAGTGGGTTCCGATGTAGGCTTCGGAGTCTGAGCTCGCCGTAAATGTGCAGATACGCTTGGAGCTTGGACCATAGGTCCGTAGGACTCTCTCCCTCTCTGCTTGACTCCATGTGTGTAAGATTTAATCGTGTTTTAAACGTAGGACGTCATCGGCGGTGTTTTATTGGATCCCTCCGATGTCGGGTTATTTAGCCGTGCCTTATATGCAAGTTTAATAAAACTACAAGGATGAGATCCCTTGTTGGTTTTCGAACTTTAGCTCTAGAAATTTATTATATAAGCCTCATCCCTAAGCCTATTACATAAGTACGCGCTGTTTTAAAGATTTCACGAATAAGAGAATGAGTGGTACGAAGATATGTATGGTACATGCTAGTACTCATCCAAACCATGAGGTAGTGCGGGTGTATGATGGTACTGCGTAATGCAGCACATTTCTAGAATATGTGGCACTAACTTAATTGTTCCTTTTGCCATTTGAGTATAGTGGCGGGTGATATGGAAGGTGTGAGGGCGTAAGCATTGTATGTATGTATGATTTTGATTATGAGCCGTTCATGCGAGCCGGCATTTGTTTAAGTATGTTTACTTACTGCCCGGTGTGAGCCATTCTTGAAGTTTTATATGCTTTCGTGGGTAATGGAATACCCATTTGGCAGATTGTATTAGTTATATTTTGGACCAGTAACATTCGTTACTGACAGTTTTCTTATAATATATGTTGGTCTCGCAAATCCTGTATCGACTTCGGTAGAACGAAAGATAAATGCTACACACACTTGAGCTCAACCGAAGATTTTCTTTCTTGCATTTTTTTATATTTGATGTATTTTGATGTTTATTTGACAATGTCTTCCATTCTCATGACACCAAGGGGGTTATTTCGATCTATTTAATCAATCAAGTCGTATCGACTATCACCTTTAAACATGACTCGACTCGATCACATCATTTCTGATTCGGTTCTTAAGTGAGCCGAAATCGGGGTGTTACACATACTTAAACAAATGCCGGCTCGCATGCACGGACTCGGACACGGATACGAGCTTGCGGACTCGGGCATGACCAGGTGGACGCGGTCACATGCTCGCGGACTCGGGTAAGCGGGCAAAGGGGTCAGGCGGAGGGCCGCCGTTGGTTGCGATCGAAAGAAGGGACAAAGAGGAAGATCATGGTGGTGGAGATCGGAGGAATCCGGCAGCTGGTCGGCCGGAAAATGGTCGGAAAGGGGTGGCATCGCCGTCGTGTGTGGAGACGTCGCCGGCAACGATCACGATCACGGCCACGACGGAGGTCGATGTCGGTCTCAAAATGAGGGGAAGCCGTTGGGGTGGTTGGATCGGCCAATGGTGGCTCGCCGACGCCGGAAAACGACCAAAACGGTGGCGGCGGCGTTGTTGACCGAATACAAAAGCTCACTCACCGGCGGCCACGGCAGCGGCGCTAGTGGTCGTGAGTGGTACAACTGGAAAGCCGGCCGCGAGGCGGTCATAGGGGTGCCGGTCCGGTGGCCGGGGACGAGGAATAAACTCGCTGGTGATGAACCGAAGTGGCGGTGGCATTAACACAATTAAATGGTGGAAGATTATGGAAGATCTGGAAAAAATCATATGGTGAAGCCATGGCTTACGTGGACGGCCCAGATCTTGCCACATGGCACGATCTGAACTTTCATCAACTCTTGGTCTAGAGGAACCCCTTATAGGTATATGCAATATACATATGGACGGAAAGCTCGGATCGAGACCGTCGAAAATCGAAGCTGACTCGAGTCCTAAAAGTGACTCTATAGGTAGGAATCGAGGTAAGAAGGCTAAATGGGCCTCGGACATTGAACTCAATCAAACTGGGCACACATGGGCATGAATCAAGTGATCTAAAATTCCTATGATGCATGCAAATGAAATACCCAAAAAAATCTCAAAGGCATACTAAACGCTGCAACGGCCTAAATCTAGGCCTAAAATCTTAGCTAGCATATACAAACAAATCCGTATACCTGAGTATACACGAATAAATCGTGATCTTATTATCTACACGTATGGCATAATCAATCACTATAACATGCTCATATGGCCATCTTGGCCTATAATCATAATCTGAAACTAGTTTGGCCCGATCTCACTCGAACCAACTCGATACTGACCCAAATAGGGCAAAACTTTAATCGGGTAAAACCCTAACCAAAAAATGGGGTTTTATTACCTCTCCTTCTTATAAAAATTCTGTCCTCAAAATTTCTCACATCAATTGTGATCAGGAATCCACTGAAGAAGCCATGTTGCTGACAAACTGGTAGCTCTCCCTCGTAAGCTAGCTATACATTGTCCAAGCATACCAACATGAAGCTAGATCTCTGAATGCTGACAAAGCTCACAAGCTCCATACTAATCTGGTTATATAGATTACAAGTGCTCGAATCATCTGATAAAACATGCCATATATGCTAAAATCATATATCTGCACTAACCATAGATGCTCAAATCGTCTCGTTAGACTAACCATTCATGCTCGAGTCATCTCGCTAGACTAACTCCTAGGGTCACTACATACTATTGGGATTGAAATGCAATGACACCTGCATGAAAATCAAAGCTCACCCCTAAGGGTCTACTGGGTAGTGGAGCAGGTACTCTACAGTACTGCAGGGTACTAGTCGGAACTACATTAGGAAAAACTATATTAGTGCAATGCATACGACCTAACATTTACCCATATCTCCTTGATCCTCATCAATGTAATAGGTCAACTAGGTGTACACTCAAAGCACTCTTCTCTAGATCCTAAAGTTAAACTAAGGAACATTGCGAGTCCTGCTAGCATACGGTGGACTCTAGTACAAAATAAAGGTATATACTGATGAACTACATGGATCACTGTCGCCAATCTAAGTCAAACACTCAGGTGTCCCTGTAAGAGGAACTAGTTTGCTCACTAGGTTTTCTCTAACTAAGTTCTAAGTCAAATATCTCACTCTGTTCCATAATGGAACAAGGATAGCTGCTATGACTCTATTGTGTTTTATAGATATCGTAACTATCTATGTATCTACTAACTGCTGTTGAAGTGGCTCTCTGTGATGGAATAGAGGTGAGAACACATGTACATGTACAGCGTGTCTCAAGGAGGATGAAAACATACTCTGCATGGACCTGTGGAGTCTGCATTTGGTATGTAGCGTGTGCTGGTCAATGTATTCTCATCTCAACCATCTGGAAAAATAGATAGTATGACTGATATATCTACAAGGGTGAGAGCGAACATACTCGGGTAGTGGCTCAAAGCTGTCTGACATCTCTGCTCATATGAAAAGAGGTTGGATCTCTCATGGAAAAATGGTCATAGTGTTCTAGGGCTATAACTGGGAGGCGTCTCATCCTCACATAATATGGCATTATGTCTCTACTTGTGGTGATGTAAGGATATCTGTCTGAGTCATAATGGCGTAACAAAATTCTATATAGGGACATCAGGTGACTCACAAATATGGGTAGGTCCATGGACATGCCTCCAAGATCATCATGATTGGATTCCGCCATAGGTGGCCAGCCTATGGAATAGCCAACCAATGACAAGTCTAGAGACGGCTCTTAAGTGGCTCTAGTTCAATCAATGAACAGTAGGCATGTGTTTCTCGATACCGTACTAGTCATGCACTTCTAAATGGATGTCAAACGACCCAAAGAATTACAATCTCTCCTCGAGTCTATGGGGACTCGTATTGAGGTTTGATAGTGTCTCGTCCATTCTTCAGCGGTGTATGACCTGCCGTCCCGTACCGATTTGTAGTACTAATCTTAACTCACATGACTACTACCGTTATGGTAGTCTCTCAAGCAAAGCTATAAGTCAAGATGAGCATACACTGGTATCCCTCTATCTGGTCAACATGATCCGGTAAGACTGAAGTCTCTGCCTGCATCGCTCCCAATCTTGGGTGAAGTTGTCTCCTCCGAATGGGTCTGTCATCGGCTACCCCACTGTAAGTCCTAAATAGTACCATGAAGGTACCTCCTATACTCGGGGTAAATGCTAAATCTTATGTCTGAGGGTAAGAACCTAATTGTGTTGGCGATGCAGAAGGAAAATACTATCTCCTTCAAGGGCACTCCCTCGCTAAACCCATCCTCCATGCTAAAATTCTAATATGAGTTAATTATCTCTCTCTGGCTATGCCAAACTCTAAATGAGTTAAACTGCGTATCTGATCATTTGCTAATCATGTGATCTGTGAACCCTGGTTGTGGGTCACTTGTATGCTATTACGCCTACTGCACAATCTGACCACCATAGAGACTCACTAACACTATCTGCTAATCGTCTAACTTGTATACCTTGGCTATAGGCCATACGTACATTTTTACATTGGCTGAATAGTCTGTCTACTGTGACCATCCCACACGGAGGTCATCTTGGCTCATTCTCTGATTTTGTCCATATGCATCCATATAAGACTTTCACTAACACTATCTAACTATATACATCTAACCTAAGGATCTCATGTCAAGGCGATGTTATGCAAGAAGGCTAGTGAAGTCAATCATGTGCCATCACATCCAAATAATTCCATTGTGCCAAACTTTCCTTTTTCTAGTTAATGTTACTATAATTGTACCTTGTCCTCAATCTCTGACCCAACTTTGCTCTCAATGTTGTGACTTGCGGTCTCTGTGCAATGATAAGAAATCCTCAAGTAGTTGTCCGCTTGTAAGGTGAGATAGCTACTTAGCCCTTACATCCACAATAACTGCTCCACTTGGTCGGCGATAGTACTATATACGGATGGTGGTTGTGTATCACATATGGTAGTTGTGCATATTCAATTGGTGGTATTGCATCACAGGTGATGGTTGTGCTACTCGGATGGTTGTTGTGTAACTCAAAAGGCAGTTGTTCTACTCGAACAGTGGTTCAGCAATTCGGACGGTGGTTGTGCAACTTGGACGATGGTGGTGCTACTCGGACGGTGGTTGTGCAACTCGGACGGCGGTTGTGCTACTCAAACGACAGTTATGCGACTCGGACGAGGATAGTTATGCAACTCAGACGATAGTGGTGTTATCCAGCTGCTAAAGTCAGATCTTGATCATGTATGTCATGAACTTATTACTGTCTCTGTCATCATCAGAGGTAATTGTTATCAACTAGACAACCTATCCAACCATGTGTGCAATCCAGGTACTAAAACCTGATACTGATCATGTACGTCATGAACCCATTATTGTCTTAGGCATATCATCTCCATGTGTCTATTTCTCCATAGGTAGCTACCATCAACTCGGTTCAGGTTATCCAACCATGCACGTCTGATCCGAAGGGGTCTAGATCATAGTGGTGACATGTATAATGGTGCTCCAATGCTGTATCTATACAATCTCCTACTATCCGGGGTGACTGCTTGTACGAACACTAACTGGTTCTCTATAGCCATAACTAATCTGGCCTTGGCTGATCTAGTGAAATCCGATCAACCATCTAAATTTGCGGTCATATGAAACTATCTCATGCTCGATATGTTCATGCCTCATATCTTGAAGAGTGGCCAATAATATTGTTAATACAGATATACACCAGTGGAAGAGGGGGAGGCGGTGAAATATCCAATTTTTATTTGTGCTCCAAGTACCTTAGTGCCTCCACTGTCATAACCACATCTTTCATCCACAAATATCTATCTGAAGGTGTATATTCCTTACTGTAGACCTTAGACTGTAGACCTCAGACTATGCCTAATGGATCTATTTAAGACACTCAATGATCCATGTTCATTTGTCATGTAACTATGTGAGTATATCTGTACTCCAAGCTTCATAATTATGTTATCTCTTATAATTCTGTCTTGCAATGTACACCATGTCCTAAGGAAAGAATGATGTGGTGACATGTGAAAAGATCGGCAAGTGCTCCAATGTGGTTGCCAAAGTTCTAGGTATTCTTGGTCACCATCCAACACAACTTTACCTAACTAAGCATGCGGGCACTCTTACGTCGTCCAAATCACTGGAATGGTAACAGCAAGGCATGTCTCATAGCTTATCATGACATTCCATTGAGATCCTTGTTGGTGTCTACTAAACCATGATCTCATTATATCCATCCCATAAATCCTTTATAATCGCAAGCACCTAAGCATGCGCCACACAGGTCTCAGAGACCACACCATCTTAAATAGTAAGAAAAGAAACCAAAGAAATACCTGTCGACTTGGCTAAGGACAACTCCACACACTTGGCTCAAAACAAAAGTCTTCCATCTCAATAGACCAAGACATGGCTCTGATACCAATTTGTAACACCCCGATTTCGGTTCACGTAAGAACCAGATCAGAAATGCTACGATCGAGTCGAGCCATGTTTAAAGCTGTCAGTCGGAACGACTCGATCGATCAACTAGATCAAAACAACCTTCTTGGTGTCATGAGAATGGAAGGCATTGTTAAATAAACATCAAAATACCTAAAATATAGACAAATCCAAGAAAGAAAATTTTAGGTTGAGCTCAAGTGTGTGTAACATTTATCTGTCCTTCCGCCGAAGTTGATGCAAGATTTGCGAGAGCGACATATATTATAAGAAAACTGTCAGTAACGAATGTTACTGGTCCGAAAAATAACTAATACAATCTTGCAAATGGGTATTCCATTACCCATGAAAACATATGAAACTTCAAGAATGCCTCACACCGGGCAGTATGCAAACATACTTAAACAAATGCTGGCTCGCATGCACGGCTCATAATTATAATCATACATACATACAACGCTTATGCCCTCACACCTTCCATACCACCCGCCACTGTACTCAAATGGCAAAAGAAACAATTAAGTTAGTTCCACATATTCCGGAAATACGCTGCATTACGCAATACCATCATACACCCGCACTACCTCATGGTTTGAAGGAGTACTAGCACGGTCCATACATATCTCCGTACCACTCATTCTCTTATTCGTGAAATCCGTAAAACAGCCCATACTTATATAATAGGCTTAGGGATGAGACTTGTATAATAGATTTATGGAGCTAACATTCAAAAACCAACAAGGGATCTCATCCTTGTAGTTTTATTAAACTAGGATATAAAACACGGCTAAATGACCCGAAAACGGAGGGATCCGATAAAACTCCGCCGATGCCGTCCTACGTATAAAATACTATCAAAATCTACACACAAGGAGTCAAACTGAGAGGGAGAGAGTCCTACGGACCTGTGGTCCAAGCTCCAAGCGTATCTGCACATTTACAGCGAGCTCGGACTCCGAAGCCTACATCGGAACCCACTTCTAAGTACGATAAGTAAAATACTAATGTCTCTACATGATACATGCTTGTGGTGTGTGCTCATATCATAAATACATGACAGCAAAGAAAACAATACTAACAAACCTATAAATACACATGTAGCACGTGAATCGAGACACTATAATAATTAATAATAAATAAATTAATTAACAAAGAAAATAAATTCGTAGATAATTAGATAAATCAAAAGTACATAAATATGAACCATACTCTAATCATAAAACAATAATATAATAATATTATATAAATATACAGGTAAACACGAGTAATTATCAATATAAATAAACAAACAAATACTTAATACTAATTAATAATGACTATTAATAATATCATAGTGGTACAACACAACAATACATAGTTAAATGTAAATAAATAATGGCATACACATCATGAACAAATAAATAAAATAAATACATATATATATATATATATATATATATATACACACACACACATCATGACAAATATTCGTAAGTAATATAATGTTAATAATAACAAATAATCATATAAACATTTATCATATATGATAAACATATAAATAAAAAGAAATAAATAGTAATGAATAAATAATTAAATAAAATAATAATTAAAGAAAACGCATCATAACATTCAATCATGTTAAATAATGTGAATATGTATCTAAACTAATATATAAGTTCTCGAATTACAGAAAAGGGCGCAAGAACGGACGAAAACGGTGAAAAAATGAGTTGAACCGGACAGAACCAAGCTAAACCTGACCAACCCGAATGGCCTGAACCAACCCGGGCTGGAAAATGGGTTGGGTTGGCGGGGCGGACCTAGAAAAGCAGACGGACTCGGACACGGATACGAGTTAGCGGACTCGGGCATGACCAGGCGGACGCGGTCACATGCTGGCGGACTCGGGCAAGCTGGCAAACGGGTCGGGCAGAGGGCCGCCGGTTCTCGTCGCCAGAAATTGCCGACGGCGGTGCAGCTGGTGGCACCGTTGGTCGCAATCGAAAGAAGGGACAACGAGGAAGGTCATGGTGGTGGCGATTGGAGGAATCCGGAAGCTGGTCTGCCAGAAAATGGTCGGAAAGGGGAGCATAGCTGTCGTGTGTGGAGACGTCGCCGACGGCAATCACGGCCATGGCGGAGGTCGATATCGGTCTCAAAATGTAGATCTAGGTGAGGGGAAGCTGTCAGGGTGGTCGGATCGGCCAATGGTGGCTCACCGGCGCCGGAAAACGCCCAAACGGTGGCGACGGTGTTGTTGACCGACTACAAAAACTCTCTCACAGGCGGCCACTGCGGCGGTGCCGGTGGTCATGAGTGGTACGACTGGAAAGCCGGCCACGAGGCGGTTATAGGGGTGCCGGTCCGGTGGCCGGGGGTGAGGAATAGACTCGCCGGCGACGAGCCAAAGTGGCGGCGGCGTTAACACAAGGAAATGGTGGAAGATCTTGGAAGATCTGGAAAAAGTCATATGGTGAAGCCAGGGCTGACGTGGACGACCCAGATCTTTCCACGTGGCACGATCTGAACTTTCGTCAACTCGTGGTCTAGTGGGACCCACCTATAGGTATATGCAATATATATATAGACGAAAATCTCGGATCGAGACCGTCGAAAATCGAAACTGACTCGAGTCCTAAAAGTGATTCTATAGGTGGGAATCGAGGTAAGAAGGCTAAATGGGCCTCTTGAACTCAATCAAACTGGGCCCACACGGGCATGAATCAAGTGATCTAAAATTCATATGATCCATGTAAATCAAATACCCAGAAAAATCCCAAACGCATACTAAACGCTGCAACGGCCTAAATCTAGGCCTAAAATCTTAGCTAGCATATACAAACAAATCTGTATACCTGAGTATACACGGATAACTCGTGATATTATTATCTGCACGTCTGGCATAATCGACAACTATAACATGCTCATATAGCCATCTTGGCCTATAATCATAATCTGAAACTAGTTCGGGCCCAACTCGATACTGACCCAAATAGGGCAAAACTTTAATCGGGTAAAACCCTAACCCAAAAATGGGGTTTTATATACTAAGCCTCTATAAATGCTCATATGGCCATCTAATCATATTATGAAAATTACTCTCATTTGAGCTCACTCGAACCAACTTGATACTGTCTCTAACAGGGCAAAACTAAAATCGGGTAAAACCCTAACCTGAAAATATTGCTAACAAAACTATAACATACAACACACAAATCGATATAGAATAATAATTAATAATAAATAAATGAATAAATACACTCGTAGATAATTAGATGATATTAAATTCATGAATATAAATAACATTCTACTCAATCAAATAATAATATAATTATACTACATGAATACAAAGGTAAAAATGAGTAAATATCATATATACTCGTGTTAATAAACATATAAATAGTTATAAATAAATAATAAAAAAATTAATTAATTAATATGAAAATAGTTAATACTCATTAATCATGAATATTAATAATATCATAGTTATACAACACGAGAATACATAATTAAATATAAATACAGAAGAACATATATGTAAAGATAAATAAATAATACATTTTAGTAAACATAATAAGACTAGTATTCATAAGTAAATATTATATTCATAATAACAAATATTCATGCAAAGATTCCACATACAGAATAAACATATAAATAAAAATAAACAAACAAAAGAATAAATAAATAAATAAATGTAAAAAATACTCATAACATTAAAGCATGCTAAATATTGTTAATATGCATCAAAACTAATATATAGGTTTTCGAATTACCAAAAAGAGTGCAAGAACATACGAAAACGGTTTGAAAATAAGCTGAACCAGTTTGAAGTGTGCTGAGCAACGGCGGCACTGCCCGTCAACCGAAAACACCAACGGCGGCACTGCTTGGGTCACCGCCAATCGGTATCGATGGAGGGGAGGACGACGAACGTGATGGAGAGATGACTAGTGGAGTTCGGCCACTGGTCGGCCGAAAAATGGCCGAGGAGTAGTGCTATTGCCGCTGGGTATGGCGACGTCGTCAGTAGTGATCGCGACCACGGCGGAGGTCAGTGTCGGTCCCAAACCATAGATCTCGGCAAGGGGAAGTTGTTGTGGTGGTCGACTATGCTGGAGACTACTCGCCGGCTCCAAAAACCATCCAAAAGAGTGGTAGCGATGGCAGAGACTGGATCCAAAAACTCCCTCACCGACAGCGACTGTGGCAGCGCCAGTGATCATGTGTGGTATGAATGGAAAGTTGGCTCCGAGGCAGTGATGGGGTGCCTGTCCGGTGGTTGGGGGCAAGGCAGAGACTTGCTAGCTTTGAGCCAAAGTGGTGGCGGTGTTAATATGGTGAAATCATGGAAGATCGTAGATCTGAGAAAATAATATGGTGAAGCGAGGGGCTAACGTGGATAGATCAGATCTTGACACATGGCACGATCTGATCTTCCGAAAACTAATGGTCGAGTGAGACCCATCTATGGGTATATGCAATATACATACGGACGAAAAGCTCGTATTGAGACCGTTTAACTCGAAACTGACTCGAATAATGAAATTGACTCGATAGGCACGAATCGAGGCAAGAATGGTAAATGAGCCTTGAAATGCTAAAGGTAGTCGAGTTGGCCCACAAGGCACAATCCAATGGTCCAAAATCCCAATGATGCATGCAATAAGATACCCAAAAATCCCTAACAGATACTAAACACTGCACAGATCTAGATCTAGGCATAAAATCCTGCCTAACTCAAAAAAATCATATGTATACCTCGTGCATACACAAATAACTCATACAATATCATATCATAACTGAAATAATCATATGAATGTCGGGCATACTTAGCCTCCATAACATGCTCATAAGGTCATCTAGGCCCC